>DWAL01000561.1:0-10448 GCA_018230405.1 Heliconius hortense
AGTACCGTCAAGTGAAATATGTTCTAAACTGATTTGCACACGCGCAATTTTTTTCTAACATAAGAGCCCTCTCGTGTAGGACTTTTTACGTAATTTGTACATAAAGGGTTATGTGCAATCTACGTACACGTACACTGTACAATACCTTATATAACAGGGTGGGCAAGAAACCTTGTCTTAAAACAGTCATTTTTCCACCTTCCGGCTAATTTTCGAGACATTGTGTGTGTGGAACTCAACGCTGCGCGTTGCATTGTTACCAGAGCTAACTTTGGTTCCAACTCCATAATCTCGACGGTTGTGGGAATCGAACTCGCCCACTAGGGGCATGCATTATTTTCCTTTGTTCGCTCTGGTAAAAACATAAAGCTAAGTCTGGAAAATTGTGTGGAAAGTTGAAAATAAAGTTTCTTAACAATAGGTTCCCTCTGCCTACCTTACTACACCTGGGCACAGTGTGAAGCTAAAAAATACTCAATACCACGAAGTAAGACCATCTCCATTACATATTCCGTTTTTATCATCCGCAAATCCGG
The DNA here is from genome assembly GCA_018230405.1 of Heliconius hortense. NCBI lineage: Eukaryota > Metazoa > Arthropoda > Insecta > Lepidoptera > Nymphalidae > Heliconius > Heliconius hortense. The sequence continues at coordinate 537 of DWAL01000561.1, forward strand.
TATGTGGTCGTTTGGCAATCACTTTCGCCACCGACGCGTGCGTAGTATTTTTAATACTAAGAAAAACGTACATTGAGTAAAGTACACAAGCAGGTATTATGTAAATATTTTTGGTATTACAAATAAAGAAATGCCACGGCTTCACGTTACAAATTGTACGAAACTTTTTACTATAATGCAAGGCATCGACATATATGTTTAAATTATTTTCTCTCTTCAAGCTGTATCCTGCATATAGCAGGATAGAGAGAGAGAATGAATGGAAGGGTGGGAATCTATTGTTAATACACTTTATTCCCTTTCCCATTTCCCAGACAGGACTTCTGATCCCCACTTTCTGCCGATTTCTGGAGGCCTTGCGTGTTGAGTGGCGGAATTCAACGCCGCGCTTTGCCTCACGCTAGAGACAGCCGCACGCTAGTGCACCTGCCTCGACTGGCCACGACTGGCCTCTGGCTTTTATAAATAATACATTTTATTTTTCATTAAATGTTACAATTTCGTAACACAACCGTCTGTACTAAGTCGACGGACCATTGAGACCGCAAGAAATCAACCGTGTCATTAAATTAGTTGAAATAAAACTACAAACAATACGGTTTTAGCCAACTTCTACTTTACTACCATAAATAACAAATATACTTTTTTTCTTATGACATTAATATTGATTTTAACCTTAACATTTCCTTTGAGGCCATTGTGGCTCTGCGGAATAGTATCTGATTGTATACACAACGGTTTTGAGTTCGATTCCAGCTTGGAAGGAGTGAAGTATTTTCATTTCCTCGCTCGGGTAAAAAGAGAAACAGCGGTGTTTACCGCTACTCAACACACAATGTATCGAAAATTGTGGTGGCACGTGAGGAATAGAGTGTCTTAACACTATGTTCTGCTGCGTGAAATAAAAAAAAAACATAAAATCTCTATTTTTGTTAAGTTGTTATAAATATAAATATTGTTCTAATTTAGCTCCAGTAGTAACTAACTATTAATTTTCACGATGCATTATTTTTTTATAATTCAACACTTAATATGTAAAGAAGGTTAAAATAAACGAAACTGTGTAGATGCTAGTAGTAATTAAAAGTTATCACTTCGAGAGGTCGCGATTGGCTTTCTCCAAATATAAATCGATTTGCATAATCTTGTTACGAAATAGTAAATTTGAATTTTACGATGTCTTCACGCGTTGGCTTGTTCTGCTTATTGCTTACATGCCAATAGCCAATGGCACAATGGGATGTTTTACTGTAAACGCGATGGCTGTGAGTTCGATTCCCAGTCGAGAAATGAGGTATTTGCAAAAACCAATCTTAATTAAATAAATTATTCTAATACTTATTTAGAAAACGTATAAAAATTAAAACGTAGCGGGACTCGAGCCCGCGCCTCCTGGAAACCGACAGAGATTTTTACAAATTTCCACTACCCAAAAATAGATTACTAAGAATTATCGTTCGGCAAGAGAGAATACTATTTTTTAAATATTTTTACGTGTAAAAATTTGAACGTAGCAGGACACGACGCAGGATTTTTATACGTTTTCTAAATAAGTATTTTTCTTTCCTAAGTGTGGAATAACACTTTAAAAATGTTTAAAAACTTATTCTAATATCAAATGATCAAATATTACATATTATAGTCATTAATTCTTATGTTTTTTTCTTACCGTTGCAACAATTGCTCGTCTCTTAAACGTGGATGAGACTCAATTAATTTATTTTTACTATCAAAATAGTTTTTACTTTATTTGTATTACATTATTCATCAGATTGGAAATTGAACTTCTAATAAGTACAGTGGACTGTAAGATAGCCAATTTAAAGCTTATTACAAGCCTCCTCCATTATTAACCGAGTGACTGACTACGCGCAACCGAAACAAAGCAAGCTGAAATTTAGCATATAATTCTTGATCCATGAGGGTAAGCACTAAGAAAAATATTCCCGAGTTTTTTGAACAAACATTATAACTAACAATATTTTAGGCTATATGGTCTACGCAAGCAATAGTGCGGTCTACATTTTTTTTAGTTTCATAATGCATCCCGCCCATAACAGGGTAAGCAGAGGGAACCTGAGGACCTAGTGTTAAGACACTCCGTTCCCCACTTGCCGCCGAATACTGGAGGCATTGCGTTTTGAGTGATAGAACTCAACGCCACGCTTTGCCGCCTTACCAGAACAAAGAAATGAAAATATTAAATATTTAAGTTCTCGACTGGGAATCGAACCCACAACCTGTCACGTTTACAGTCGCACGTTTGTTTGTTTCCCTGCGCCACTACTGGCATTACCGACGTATATATATAACTATGAATATGAGGTTAAACGATTAATTTTATTAAAGAAAGAAGCAATCCATATGTCCAAAAGTGAAGAAAACTAATAAATCATCAGTCTCACACACGCAACCGCACGCAATATGTTATGTTGAAACACGATTCAAATAAATAAATGGTTTCATCAAAATACTATGAATTAAATACATTCTTGAGGATTATTAATTCATTTATAATATACTAGTGTTCAACTCCTCGCTTTATTCGTGTGGACTACATAATTATGGTTATTTTGTTGTTTTCCGTTTTGGCCGGATACGGATATCTGTAGTACATAATCTATTAGTGAAAACTGAAAGAAAAATATCTTAGCGTACATATGAGCGAAACGACTTTGTTTTATGTTATGTAAAAATAAACAAAAGAAGGACAGTTTTTATTTCTGTACAATCTCAAGTAAATTGTTGTTATAGCTTTTACTATAAAGCATACTAAATAGATAGCTTTTCGCTTAAATGACAAGACATTGAATATTAAGAGGCGGAACTCACGGAGTATTACCGGAAATCGAACTTGCAATCAATGAGTTTAGTGTCAGATGATGTACCATTGCGCCACGATAGACTCAGTTATATAAATATATGAATAAAAAACAAGTTAAAGCTTAAACTAGTGAAAAGATGAGGATGCAAATCCATGACCTCCGGTTGAGAAGACATCTTCAGAAGTTGTCTATGCTATTTATACTAAATTATTATAAAGAAGCTAAAGTAGAAGATGCTAATTGATTGAACTGCTGTTTGGTTGACCAACTGGTTCGAATCGAAAAACATACTTTTGTGTTATCATGGTGATGTGCTTATTGATAGTACATTTATCGAGGATATAGGCTATATTATAGAAATTATTAATTGTTGATATAACTAAGTTATTTAGTTAGAACTTTAGAACTAAGTTATTTAGTTAGAAGCTTCACGCTGTATCCAGGACACCAGAGCGAAAACATGAAAATACAAATTTAAATAAATATTTCATTTCTCCGAGTGGTGATCGAACCCACAACTATAATGAGCCATGAGGCCTATAATGAGGCCATATATTGTTTCTATTATATTTCCTTGAATTTCAAACAACTTTGTACTTAATATTCGCGACAAATATTTCTCATACTCATCACGGATGATACAACCTGTTCTCGTAATGTCAAAGTTTACTTGCAATTCCTTAAGACCTTGTCAAAGGCCGCAATATATTAACTTGTTTTCTCATTATTATAAGACGCTACTTATTCTACTTAAAATGATATAGTATATATTCTTAGTTCTAAATAATGATAATAAGACGTTTATTTTACCTTTAATGTAGAATATATATAACAGAAATACGAAGAAAAGATTTTGCTATGAAAAATATATAATTTAGTTTCACGCTGCATCTCGTATTTTTGCAGGGTAGGTACAGAGAGCCTAGTGTCCTAAACACCAATTCCTCGCGTCCAATTTTAAAGACATTCTGTGGGAGGGTACCCAACGCCGCGCATTGTCTTAGTAGCAGAGCGAAAAAAAATAATTACTATTTATTACTTTTGACTTATACCACCTTTTCCTAGAACACAGATATTTCATTTAACTTATAGTAAGTTGCTACACAACAAGTAAGTATTTTGAGAATTGTATGTGAACGAACGGGTTTGACGATCGCAAAAGTCAAAGTCGTGCCTTGTCCTCTCACCTATGACATTACCGACGACGACGGTTGCGCCTGCATGCCATTGTGACGTATACAGCTCGCTGTATATAAGGAGAAAATATATAAATATCTGATGGCGTTTAGCGCTGTTATAAAATATATTTTAAAAAATAGGTACAGAGGCAGGGAACCTAAAATATATTATAATAAGTTAAAAAAACATATAAAGATTTCAACTAAGTTAATCTAGTTTAAGTAGCAGATAAATATAAAACTGTTGATTAGCTGATAATTCTGAAAATGTAAAAAAAAGTACGGACCACGTGTCTGTAGTGTTTAGTTAAAATATTTAAAAAAAGAATCTTTATACGTACTTTTCCGTTATTGGGCAACTAACAGATAAAGCGTAATCGAAAATACTATATGAAGTCTAGAGAAGCACTAAGACGAAGGGTCTAATGGGTCTATGAGGGAATAATATATAATTATACAGGTTTCTTTATATATTTAAGTTCTAGGCACATTTTCTTCAGCTACTGCTAAAGACATCCGTTCTCAAGACTCAGTTAACGAATAAAATTATAAACCAGATGAAGGCAAGTTAGCATTAAAGCTTCAATAACTAACCATTTACGTATAAAACGTTTTAGTAAAACTAGATCTTATAATGGAATAACAGTATTCCAAATATCTACAGTGAAAGGAAATCTGCATTATAATTCGATAGAGGAGATCGTGAGAAATACTGCTTATCCTTACTTACTTTTGGAATGTATAGTACAAATGGTCTACAAAGTGAAGTGCCGCCATGGCGTAGTGAAACAGTGTGTGCACGAATGAGAAATGGTCGTGAATTCCATTCGCACTCGAAGGAATATAATATTAAAATTATATTTATTTCCCCGCTTTGGCAGACAAAGCGTGGCGTTTAATTGTCTCGAAAATTAAGTGAAAAGTGGGGATCGAAGTACTGGAACACAAATTTCCTTCTCTCTATCCGTGCGTATAATGCGTATCCCGTAGTAATGCGGGATAAAGCATGAAGCTGCTGTTACCTACAGCAAAGTTATTGGAGAATTTTGAAGATTTTATTCTAGAACCAGCTTCAACCTTTCGAAATTATATTTTAACATGAAATTCTGATATGCTTACGATTCTTTTATGTCCAAATATTTGTTAAAAATAATTAAGTATTATTTACTTAATATAAGCTTCATGTCATTCATAAAATATTTATAAACCAACTAATAAAAAGGTTTTTAAACATCTTAGGCAAACGAGAATTGCTTTGTTATTTTAAACAAATTTCGTTGTAAACGTACATATAATGTAATTCACTTGAACGCAAAAATAATGCACTTATCAATTATAAAATTATATAAAATAATCATTTGACCAGACCCATTATCTAAATATTAATGCAAATAATTGCATTAATATTTAGATAATGGGTCTGAGAAACTTTAACTTAAGGTAGTATTTAAATAATAAGTACATTACGTACTTTAAAATTAAAGTAACAAAGGTTATGTTTATATATAGTTTTTTTTACTATATGCCTGAAAAGATGAAGAAAAAGATGTAGAAGATAGATATTTTCTACATCTTACCTCGTTCGGTTACTCAACTTGCCAGAGCGGGGAAATTATTTTCATGACATCGAACGAGAACGTATATTTAATTCTAATTTTATCTAAAATTAAAATGCAAATAGTAAAGCATTTTACTCAAGAAATCCAAGCAGAATACTGATAAACATTATAATATATTTATCATGTGACATCAACGCAGTACGAAAGTGCAACGTGTGTTGCGTACTTTATACTTTCTTTCACTTTTCTACACCAATTTTTGCAATCGATTTCTATTATATTGAATTCTATGGCATCGTTGCTTTCGTTAAAATGTATTATATATTATATAAACCTTCAATAATGTAAATCTATATATATTTTTTTATTTTTACGCTGAGATGAGTTGCCATGTAAGAAAATATTATTATTTCATATTTTTAATATTTTTAAAGTGTTATCCCACACTTAGGAAACGGACGTATGGCTTAGTAGTCAGAGCGCCTGGTCGGTTTCCAGGTGGCGTGGGTTCGAATCCCGCGTTAAAATTTTTATACGTTTTCTAAATAAGTATTTTTCTAAATAAGTAAATATTATTATTTCAGATTTACGATATTTTTCACATATAGCAAGGTAGACAAAGTAAACCGTGTATTGAGACATAGCAATCTTTACTTTTCGGCTAATTTCAAGACATTTTAAAGCGAAATTTAATGCCGTGCTTGGTCTAGCCGCGGGAGCCCATAACCTCTATTTTTACATTCAGTTGCTGTCCCATTTCGCCATGAACGATATTTATATTTTTAATTACAGGAAACATTTAAATTTATCGTGTAGATTAAAAGATATTTTAGTTTGTAATGTTAACTATTTTTATAACAGCAAATACTTCGAAACCAATAAATATTACACAAATTTTAGCCCGCGACGTCGACTGCTAAATAATACATTTTATATATTTTTTAAAGAAAAGTTCAAGATATATTAGGAATTTTCTTTTGATTGAAATACGTTCGTAACTGCTATATTAAAATCAACATTAAAACGCGAACAAAATCGCGAATCAAAATTAGCTTACATACATACATAGTGTACATAAGTAATATATTAACAGCACGCAGCCCTACGACCTGGAAAGCGCACCGGGCAACCCTGACCTGGCGACTGACACAGCGTTATGACACAGCTTTCAAACTTGCTAGAATTTGCTCATTATTGGACTTCGCAACTTATAAGGCTATATTTTAACATTTTAAGCATCTATCGTATTTTTTAGCGTAAACTAAGAAAATTAAGTCAAACGTAATTTACGTTTAAAATTTGAAGATTGAGACCGTCGTGGAACAGTGGGTCAGCGTGCCAATTGATTGGGTTGTGGATTCGATCCCCAATCGAGGGAATGATTACTCGGCTACGTCTTTTCGGGTCTTAAACTATCGTTAAAGATCGACATCGAAGTTGTTTTTAATTTATTTAGATTAAAGTGGGCAATGGCCTACTATGGTACCACTTGGTGGTAGGCTCTATCGCTTATAGTCAAAAGCTGTCACTTGGCCTTCGCAATATTTATAATAATTTATTTAAATTACGAACGTTTTTTATTTTATCTTAGACTGGTATATAATATTTTTTATAATTATATAATATATATTTAAATACCGCTATGTGGCTCTAAATAATGACAGCTTTATTAATGATTTCGAAAATAATAATTTAGGAAAGGTCAAAGAATACATATTATACATATATGTGAATCTCCTAAAATAATATATAAACATATATAATTAAAAAACCATCCGTCACTCGATTTAAATGTCAAGAGTAGGTAAATGTGCTTATCATATTATTTTTCGGACATGAGGTGTAATAGTGTTAGTTCAGCTTTTACAACGACACCGGTTGGGAAGGGAAGAGGGCAGTCTATCCCTAACAAAATGTAGGTACTACGTATCGACAGTGCCAAGAGATTCTGTTCTCTTCCGTAGAAAGTCATAAATATATATTTTTACATATTTATGGTGCCAATAAACAATATATAAATAACGTCTATAATCTTGTGCTCTACGCTCTTACGACGCGATGATCGACAGACGTAATTTCATCGAAAGAGAACCTATTATACAATATAACTAAAGATGTATACATTATATTATAAACATCAATATTTTAAATTTGATATTTTATTAGATAAAATGAAATATTTATCGGTCATTAGTAAAATATGAAACTAAAGTGTGGTGTGGTTTTTTAAACTATTAATAAGCTAAAGTTAATTTCAAGTATTAGCTTGGTTTTTTTAACAACATGATTATATAAAGACACTCCGTTGCCATTAAGACTCTTCCGTACCCCACTTTTCAAATTCTGGAGGCATTGCGTGTTGAGCAGCGGAACTAAACGCAATGTTTTACCCCTCGTTACTACAAGGAGGAAATGATGAGGAAAAAAAATTAACAAGCTAAAAAAACATTTTAAGCTTAAATAGCTTAGTCGCAGATAATTAGAGATTTACACATATCCCAGAATATAGCAGATACCAGATGGAGAAAATAGTGTTGTAATTGTATACATAGTCATAAAGAAGGCGGAAGTCAACGCCGCGCTTCGTTTTAATACAGAAAGGAAAACAAGTTATTATCCCTTAATTTTTACTGCGAATTTAACATACATATAACAATTGAACTAATAAATCATTATAAATAAAGTGGTCGGTGTGAGAATAAAGAACTTCCTCATAGCAAGTACTCGCGACAATGCGGTCGATAGGTCACTGTGGTCTTGTAATATGATACGAACATACACACCGAGCATGACCTAATCACAGTTTTATATGAAGGTTTGTTCTTCCTTTATGTAATTTTATATTTTTAAGGAATATTTATAGTGAAAATATATTTTTTTATATTCTAGGACGTCGTGGTGCAGTACAGAGACTGACTGTAATCGCGACAATTGTGGGTTCGATTGCTATTCGAGAGTATGAATTATTTTTATTCCCTGGTCCTGGCAACAAGTCAAAGGGCGGTGATGAGTTCTGCCACCCAACACACAATTATTCACCTGCAAAAAGTAGGGAATGGAGTGTCTTAACACGAGGTTCCCTCTACAAACCCTGTTATGCTTGAAAAAGAAAGAATATTAATATATAAGAATATTAATAGTAATATATTTTCTGATAGTTTCAAGCTGTATCCAGTATATATCTCGGTAGGCAGTGGAAGCCTAGGAACCTAGTGTTAAGACACTCCGTTCCGACGACTGGCCTCGTGGCGCAGGGGCACAAGCGTGTACAAAAGTTTTGTCTATCCATATATATGGATTTCATATTACCAAAACAAACGGTTAGGTCACACATCTGTCACTTTCTAAACAAGCGGTGCTCGCGCAATTATTTACAATATTTCATAAAGGTATTATAGATGTTTGTTTAATACAAATATTGGTTATAGAATTTATGACTTCCCCTATGTATATATAAATTTTATTACTCCAGTCATTATTCTATTAGACTATTTGTCAATATATTTTTTCTTTATTATGCTTTGTAATTTTTTTGTTTACTGTGAAGCTATTATTAAAAAAAAAACTTAAAGCAATTACAAAGCAGGAGCTGAACCTGTTACCCTATGTATATACAAATTACAGCAACTGAACTTGCTACTCTGTATAAAGCTTTTATAGCTGGTAGATAGAGCGAAACAAGTATCAAAACACTCCGTTCTTAACTGCCTGTGCGATTTCGAGATATTATTTATTGATTGGCAATTTAAATATAATCATTTCCCCAAATGGGAGTGGAGACCATAGCCATCGCGCTTACAATCAGAAGCTGTCCACTGCACCACGACGGTCTCAATTTATGCCTATAGATAGTTAAACCACTTGTCCTTACTCCCAACATTTCAAAGTAAACTATAGTAAACATATCGTTTTATTGTTCACTAATTGCGTATTGTTTAAGAGATATTCGAGGATAATTATGGGAAGTACACACATACAGCTTAATAATAGCTTTTCTATATCTTTAGATCGTTGCATTGAATGAAACCTCCAAACTTATGTTTAGTTTATGAAAACAATAGAAAACAGATATTAAATTTATATTAGTTATTTAAAATTCCATCATTATTATTATTATAGAACACAACTATTCGTAGAACGAACAAGGGATAACCTTTATAACGATGGTATCAATGTTAATTAATAAGCTGTTAGCTATTTCAGGCCGTCATGGTGCAATGGCAAAGTGTATGGCTACAATCGCGATGGTTGTGGGTTCGATCCCCACTCAATAGAATGATTATTTTTAAAAAATATTTCTTCGATCTGGCAGGAGAAACACGACGTTGAGCTCTGCTACTTAAATCGTAT
>DWAL01000562.1:0-10447 GCA_018230405.1 Heliconius hortense
AAAACAATACAAACATACATACAAAAATACAATTCTTTCCTCTTTATAATATTAGTATAGGAGTATAGATAGTATAAAAGTATAGACTAATATGAAATATAATTTACTATCTTTTACCCGCGGCATGCTCATATGAAAATAACTATGAGTTGGCTTTGAGTATATGTCACATGGTAACTATAACTGCGAATACAGTGGTCACACCAAAATTTGTACCTAAGTGCTTAAATATTTTTTTAGCTTCTCGCTGTATCCCGCACACAGCATGATCCGCAGAGGCAACCTAGTGTTAAGACACACCATTGTCCATTATCTGGAGGCATTGCTTATTGAGTGGCGGAACTCAACGCCGTGCTTTGCTTTCACACCAGAACGAAGTAATTAAAACATTAAATTATTATTTAATTTCCTTGAGTGGGGATCGAACCCACAATCACTCGTGTTTTCAGTCACACACTTGTGCCCCTGCGCCACGCCTGGCGGCTTACACAATTAATGTTATATAATAAAGCCTCCTCAAAAAGTGGGCTATCGAACATAAAAATAATTTCTCTTTTTAAACCAATAGGTAGTTTCTGAGATTATCGTGCTTTATCCGTCACCCGGCGCCTACTGTCATTTGCGAGTCGTGGCGCGACCGTACGACGCAAGGAGTTACGCTCTCTTGTGTCAAAACTATTGTATCTACCAAAATATATTTTTTCTCGGTGGGACCTAGACTTTAGCTTTGAACAGATATGTTCCTGTACATGTTTTTATTTTTTTTTTATTTTCGGGGCAAATTTTGTTATAAAATTTCTGGGGTGGGCACGGCTCCCTTAGCTCCCCTTCTTCCCACACACATGATTTGATTGATTCACTTTAATAGGCTTTTTTAATATTCATAAAGCGCACTACGTACCTATCTATTATTTTTTTGGAATTTGGGTTATTCACATTCCACATATGGCTAAGTGGCCTATAATCTTTAGCTGTCACAGATTTTTTTAAGAATTTTTAAAGGAGAACAATTCCGTTACACCATGACCATGACCTTTACGTAGCTTGTTTAGCTGGCTTGTAGCGTTGACTTTTACAAAGCTCTCTAGCCCTCCCGTTTTCGCAACATTTTGTATTGTTACTTCCACTCCTATTGGTCATATCGTGATGCAACATAGCCCATAGCCTTCCTCGATACATGGACTATCCAAAACAAAATCATTTTTCCAAGTCGAAAAAGTACTTCCTATTTCCTAATAATAACGCAATTAACCAAACAAACTCTTTAATTTTTATAATATTAGTTTAGCGGGCGGCCCGGGCCACGTGCACCGGTGCACCGGCGTTGCCTGGCGACGCGCGGGCGTCGGGGCGCCGCGTTCCCACGCCCGCGCCTCGCCGCGCCGCGCCGCCGACCGCGACCAGTCGCCACCGGGAGCGCTCGTCTGTACGCCGCATTTGGCGCTTACTTTGCGCGCACACTGTGACAGCCGCACCCGCCGGTGTGTGCAGTTCGGCTAGCTATAGTACATTCTGCCCACTCACTGCCTAACTGTCAATAGAGAATGGACGGAGACGTGTCCCAAGGTGGCTCCGGAGACGCCTCTCCCACCTACGAAGACAGGTATGCAACGCTCCCCTCGTCCCCCGTCCGCCCACCCCCCGCCCGACATCTTGCATTTGCCATAAGGAAATTATTAACCACTCTTATTATAGCTAATTGAAGTTCTTATTAAAACGGGGAAACAGACTGCTTTTGTTTTTTAACCGTTTTATTTATTTATACAAGATAATTAATAAGATGGTATTATTAGAACTTTAAAAAAATATTTTATACTCGTTATGTATGTTATTTTGCTTATCAAATGCATAAACAATTATCAGATCCACCAAATGTTACTAGTTACTTATTGTATTAGTTCTCGTTTTCTTAGTAGAAGTTGGCTCCAAGCAGATCTTTAAATATGGGTTCAACCATGTGTTATACAGTATGTATCATTATAACGACGATATATTTATACAGAGGAAACAAGTGCAAACTGCACACGAGCATGAATTATTCTTATAGATAAACACGCACTATTGCATACTTCGGCCGTAAAGCCCGTTTATGATGGCTCGCACCATCTTTGACCGGCTTGTTATATGCTCTTGTTTCTTGAAATGTACGGAATGTTACATATTTCTATATCAATAGTGTTCTACACATACCGTTGTATTCTCTCACTCAGTTTAATGTAATTTATCCGTATTTACCGTTAAATAATATTAATATACTTTTTATTCTAAATGCCAATCTCATTTATAACACACACATACAACACCCATGCAAAAAATCAAGATTGAGCCAATGAAAAGAAATCCGCAAATCTAAACCTGTTATTGTGGTTATTGTACTCACTCCAATCATTCATAAAAATGCCTGTATTAACTTATAGTTAACGTTTAATAAAGAATTAATACTTAATTATCATAAAGTGCTTATTTATATCTAAAAATATATATGTTTAAAGTAATTTTTGTTATCTTTTCGCTTTATCTGCTTCTTACCTACTCTTTGATACTAAAACAAAAACAACATAATACGTATGTAAATCAATACTGCCGCCACAATGAAAAAAGGCACAACTAACATTTTCTACGAAATTGAGTTATATATATATTCGGCAACAGGAAAATAAGATTTATCTGCCTAATTTTTTGCGTATTTTTAGTAATAATATAAAGAGAGAGAGAGAGAGAGATATCATAAGCCCAAAGGGCACAACTGCACCCTATTGCAAGTTTTAGTACAGGAAAAGAGCACATTGTGAGATATTTACTTTTATTCACCTGTATATTTTAAATATATTTTATTGGAAAGGCGTCATTGGCGTATGTTAAGTATAAAAGGCGTATACCTCACATTATTGATGTAGAAGAAAAGTTACAACTGTCAGTTATGTGTTTACTACTAAAAAACACTTTATTAAAATGAAGTGACAAGGAAGAAGTATGCAGGGAATTACGCCAGTTATACCTATCAGTTCGACGTCTGGCAAGATTGTTTGTAATTTATTTCTATACTTATACCATCGTTACTTAATGTACGACGATATCAATTTATTGTGTCATTGTATTCTTTTAACTTAATAATAGAAAGTTGTTAAAAACTTTTTGGTATGGCGAAAATCTAAACCCAAATTTTTAATACAGTAATTTTTAAATTAGTCGATATAACCGTGATTTTTAAGCGTTGCGTAATATGCAGTAGCATATTTTTATGTTGAAACTTTTTATATGGCAAATTAATAGTAGTACATTTTTCGGGAAATGTCTGTACTCCTTTAAGCTAAATTAACATTATTAAATTATAATGCAATAACTTCATTTGTTTATTTGTACTTTTCTTTTACGTCGCATTATAACTTCGTAGCTATAAATGTCGATAATGCTGAAAAACATACTTTATATACAAATACTAAAAAGCTTAGCTAGTGATTATACTATTCTCTTTGTTAGTTATATATATACGTCATCACGGAGCGCAGGATTTGTAGATGCTGCTTTACGCAACAGAAAGTTTAAAAACGAACAAACATCTGTCCTATCTAAAAGTGGTATACAAAACTCCGTACAAGCATTAAATGAAGAAATTTGGTCATATTTTGAATTCAGTGTTAGACAAAGTTTTAAAGTTAAAAAATGGAAACATAACATCAGTAGCAATGAAAGCGACTGTGAATCCGACTTTACACCATATTTATGAGAACAGAAATTAAAATAACCGATCAAATCATATAATGTCAATGGCGGGAGTAAGCACTCAATATAATATTTACCTTTAGATTAACGTACTCCAAATGGAGGAGTTTAATTAAAACTGCAGTCTTTTGCCCGCGGCTTATTGTTTGAGTGTTAAAACATATAGAGGCACATGGACTGGGGACATACTTTTTCTGACTTAATAATGGCATATCGCATCTGGTAGAAAAGAACTGTTTTTCTAAATGTCTGCCAGTTTGTGTTCATAGAAAAATATTTTACGTCTAATGTTTTACTAAGTGTTACAAAGAGAAGACATAATTGAATAAGTGTCTTTTTATTATAAGATTTTGAAAGTTTGGTTAAAAATATTACAAAGAAAAGGCACATTTGCCTATAAATCGTAATATTTCTGATTTTACTCTATTTTTTACGTTAAGTTGAAAAAAAATAAAGGAATTATTTATTATATACATTAAAAAAAATAATTAATGCCATGGTCTTATACTTACTATATAAATACAAGTATTTATATTTTCACATTTTCGAAAAATATATTTTATTGGCGTTTTTTTTTTCAACAAAACGAAAAAATATTTTGAACCCCGTTTTCTCGATATTTACAAAATGTTATTTGTGCCCTTTATCCTTATGACGGCACAATATAGGTACGTCTGTAAAGTTACAACTTGAAAGGCAACTTTTATCATGTAATAGTCCGATAATTCTATAAAGACGCAACATTTTTAAAATATTTTTTTTTTATAATTTTGTGTTGCTAAGAATTTGATATAAAAAATAATCACCAATGTAGTATGTGTTGTGTTATCTATCATATATTAAATATTATCTATAAGCATTTTTATTACAATTATAGGTTGGTGTTGTTTTGTACCCTTTTAGTGCGCTTTATTAGACATATCAGTGTAGGAGGGTTAGTGGGGCTAGTGTACGACACGGAGTGTCTTCAGTCACGAGACTGAAGACACTCCGTTAACCATTTTTTGTCCGAATTCATCACAAGACATCTTCTTAAGAGCCGCGTAGTGATTGCACTTTCTTAGGGACAGAGCAGCCTCTTCCCTACCTAGCCGGTGTCACTGTAAAGGACAATAGGTCTAACAACATCCTCAAGTCAGAAAAAAACTATGACATCGGGCGCTATTATAATAAGAATTTAAAAACTTAAATTAAAATAATATGTTTACTTACCACGATAGACTGATACGTTATTGGAGTTATTCTTAAATTTGCGTCACTTGTTGAGTTAGACATTAGTAATACTTGAATAATTTTAAACCTTTTAAGTTAAAGGTCGCCTCGGTTAAAAAAATCAAGCTTTTGTATTTAAGGGTGACTAAAGTTTTAATCATTAAAATTAGCAATATTTTGTTGCTAGACAGAAATGTAATAACAATTATTAATAAATAGGTTTTTCTCTCACCGTCTAACAATATTAAATAGCCTAATTACAGTCTTCATTTTTGGGCTTTCAATACTTAATTAAAATTTTAATCTAACATCTCCACTAACAGATCCTTCATATTCTACTCGTTAATGATTTCTTAATATTCTACTCATTGACCTTCTTTGGTTTGCTTAGATTCATTTGCAGTTATTTATACACTATCAAGTATCAAACTACTTCACTCATTTTTTAACCTGTTACGAAGGTAGTCAGTCAAATCTAAGATTAATTCTAAATTTCTGGGGTTACTCATGTCTCGCGGCTGTTCTGGAAAATTGCCTTGATGACAAATCTTGCCCTGATTCCAAGATCAAGGCACGTCGATATTACTCCCATCCAGACTATTTTTGTAAGAGTATGTTGAGTAGTATCCACACTTAGGAGTTGTCTCACATGAAATTTTAAATACTTAAACCATCATGGGCAATGACTATTTGTATGAGCCGATATGTAATTCCTATTTCTCAATTTTCTCGAACGAAGGGCGCGGGCGAATCCCTTGCAGCCATTTCTCCCAGAATATCTAGAATATCTAGTAGCACAATGTTCGTGTCAGTCAGTATTTGCTTTGAAAGGAGGAGATCTCCTCTACAGGCTATACAATATTTTAGTGTGCCATCATACTGGTGCGCAATAGAAGAAAAAGGATTGTTATTCTTGTATTTAAGCACAAAAACTGGCTTATTTCCCTTACCCCTGAGATTAGGCAGCAATTCGACATTACACTAAATGTATATTAGAACCAATACTAGACCAAGAACCAATGTCCAGAGGCCAGCACTAAAGCACGAAATTCAGCTCGCAATATTGCAACGTGTGCGAGGTTTTACAATTACGGTTCTAATCAAAGATACTTAATCTTTCAGGAAATGTTTGTTGTTTTTCATTTGTCCTTATTCTGTTTAATTGGAATATATTTAAATGGAATTATATAATTTTGTATACTTTATATAACTATTTTGTTTCCAAAATTATTTCATCAGTCGATCTCTATCAATCAATGCTATTATTTCCTTAATTTGATACCTTGCTTATCAATCCTAATAAAGTTTTGGGATTTTTCTGCTTCGTAATTTGTTTGCAGTCGAGCTTTTTGTTTGAATTATAATCTGTGCCTGAACCTGTTGTCTAAACCAAATTTCAAATTAAGCAACAGTCAACGAAATTAAAAGACACTAGCATCGTTTTTGCTGCATTTTGTATAAAATTCGCCGCGTAATCAAAACCTCAAAAATATGATACTTCTAGTGGACCTATAGTTATTTAATTTGTCACGAAATTAGAAATTACAAATACAAAAGAAGAATAAAATAAGAAAAATTTCGATTTATAGGTTTTTCGAAGAAATTAATAATTACAAACTTATATTTGTAGTTAATTTCGTACAAAACGAGAACACACTTAAGTTTGTCAACTTTTTTAAGTTGACTACCCCTTGACAACATTATTCTGAAATTGGAACGTAGCCCCCGGTGGGCGAGACCGACTCGCACCTGACCGGTTTTTATTGATATTTGTAATTTCTCGATTGTTGTTAGAACATAGGTTGTCTGAATAAATATGTTAATATTGTGTTCTCTCCGTAAATAATAAAAATGTAAAAATGATATGTTATTTTAAGTAGAGTCTGAGTCTTTAGTATATCGAGTTATCGATGGTTAGAGGCGCGTAGGGCGTGGATGTTTTGCGGGAATTGCGCAGCTGTGCGCGCGTCACTCGC
This sequence comes from Heliconius hortense, assembly GCA_018230405.1. Classification (NCBI taxonomy): domain Eukaryota; kingdom Metazoa; phylum Arthropoda; class Insecta; order Lepidoptera; family Nymphalidae; genus Heliconius; species Heliconius hortense. Next base: position 6,912 of record DWAL01000562.1, read on the forward strand.
CCTGGAGAACTGTTGCGCCCGCAGAGGTCGTTGGCACCATCTTATCTAGTGCACATATTCAGATTCAAGTTATTGTTATTATTTAGTTTTACTAACTAGAAATATAATTCTACTTTGGCTCAGAATATTAATATAAATTTGCATTTATTTAACCTTTCCAGAATTTATTAACGAAAATAATTTGATATTATAGTGTAAAAAAATTTGTGATTTGTAAATTTTTTTTTTCCCGCTTTACCGGTATTCTATTTCTATAATAAGATTAATAATATTATTTACAATGCTATCTTTCATTCATTTAGTATATTACTTCCATAAATCCTAATTATATCATATAATTTACTTCCTTCCATAAATCCTAATTATATATATCAATTATATATCATAATTTTTAATTAATATAGTAACATATAAACAAAATTTTTTTGACGTGTTTACCTTTTATCTCATGCCTTCGTGAATAGAGTATAGGTGAAACTTATTTAATTAACAACTGCAAAATCTTGTTTCAGACGTCTTTTATTCTTTAAAAGTCCTTTTGAATCCTAGCCTTGTCTAGTCGAATAAATAACACAACTCTCTTGCACACACTTCGTCTTCGTGATCACAGAAAACTATTAAGTATTTTTAGGATCCCGTAACGAAAAAAAGGAATCCTTATAAGATCAATTTGTTATCTGTCCGTTCGTCTGTCTGTATTTCTACTTTTACTTAAAAAAAAAAAGATATGGCCGTTAATATCGCAAAAAACGCAAATTTCGACGCTATAAAGGGAATAAAAATTAATATAGGGTACTTCCGGTTGGCCTTACTTTACCGTTGATTATGAAATTTGGCAGCTATCATCTACAGGTAGTACTAGTTCAAGTAAAAATCTAAAAATTATATACATTTGTGATTAATTCCTAAAAAAATAAAGCCTTAAAAGGAGGCAAAAATTGGTATATAAGCCGCTAGTTCAAGTGAGATGTCAGATGAAAGGGCTTGGTGTGTATATTCCAATACAGCACCGCAAAATTAAAAAATGCAGAAATTCATACAGAATCCTCGGTATGCGAGTTCGATCCGCATTTTAACGGTTTATTTTTCTAAAAAAGGAAAAAACCAGAAACATTATAATATCACTTTGTTGTCCGTCTGTCAAGAAAATTTACCTTGAGATCGCGTGGAGGTATCAAGCTGATACTTATAAACTTTTGATTAAATAATAATTAATATCAAATATTCAGGTCAGCATTTATGCGTAAAATAGAGATTCATATTTATATTACAGGTAATTTTTTTTACAAACTTATAATTGTAGTTTATTTCATACAGAACCTATGCATATTTACTGAAACAATTTCGGTTTATTAAAATCTCTGGCTACAATTATATACGGCATCATTGTCACAAGATGAAAAACGGGGATAAAATCTGTCAGTACAATCAGGTAATGCGTAAAGTTGGAATACGAGGTGGTTGACTTACAAATACACAAAAAGACAGGCGAGTCTATAAAAAGGAAAAGGTGAGGTGGCGAGTGCAATCGCACGTGACTCGGGCACGCGCGCTCGCCCCTTGCTACGATATTGCACACTTCGCTATATGCACTTTCTCTGCGAAGCGCCTTGCATCTCTCCAGCCCCTCCGACCCCTTATTATGTGAATTTTAATTATAACCATAACATAAAGCCGTCTCGCCCTTAAGCGTCGGATGGACACGCGGCCAAGATGGAACGCTTAGTATGACCGATTTACTTATTTATTACTTACATATCATGTAAAATGACCTATTTATATTTAAGAATACATAGCTCCATATGTTTACTGTATTGAAAGCTACCAACTAAACTATCTACGGTAATGGCGATTTACGGTCTAATAAACAGTTTGCTCGCATATGTCAAACTCATCGGCAAATCTCAACAACTTGGCTGACTTGGCTGGCTGTGAATATAGGTGTGTAGTATGGACGCAATGAATTGTTATTATCTGAAATGACATCTCCGATGATGGGACAGCAGTATAACGCGACAGCAGAGAGGCGGTGAATACATATTTATATGTATGTAAAATTGGCAACCTGCTAAAGGTTTCGGCGATGTGACTAATTGGGATTCGAATTCTCAAGTCAACGGTCGATCACGGTTATTACAGCTGTGTTAAAATGAAGAAAAAAAAAACATTCAGTACGTAATACGTTGGCAGTACGTAAAGCTGTTTAGCTAGTAGTCACAACACAAGAGTGTCGCTCCAGACTACACAATACTGACTGATAGGCGGACATTGGAGTCGTCCGGGTCATATCGTGAACGATGTCATTTATTGTAACTGCGCCGCTTCTCGTGTCGCAATATTATTACACCTCTCTGCACGTCACATAGGCGCCATCATCGTTGTCAAGTGTTATATGACAAAATTACGTTCAATAAGGATAATATAACAAGCCATCTAATTGGATTATAACCGAAAATAAGAGTATTCAATTATTTTTATTTTAAATGGGGTTTATTTTTCGAATTAAAAACTCATTTGTGCACTAAAGGCCTCATGTATATGGTATTTCTGTTCTGTTTTTGCGGTCAATTTGTAGGACACAGAACTTTGTTCCCAATCTCTCTGAATTAATTGAAGTAAGTGTCCGCGGTCTAGACGAACGTTTCCTCCGTCGGTTCGTTGACACCAAGTGTCCCCTCTCCGCAACCCGGACAGCGGTTGCACTGCGCGCGTCCTCACGATCTAATACTAAACCGGAAGCTGCGCGTGCTCGTCAAGTCGTCACCATTATTTATTACTAATTATTGTGTAAGTATGAACTGATATCAACTTAAGTAAAATTATCTATAATAACATTAGTTTATAAATCTATCTATATGTTGAATATAATAACGAAAAATATATTGAGAAGAAATTAATATTAATATAAATAATAAAAATAAATAATAATAATAATATTTTTTAAAAATATTTTTTGGTACATACGATTTTCGATTGGGAAATTAAAAATATCTTTAAAATGTGATAATAACTATTTAAAATTATATAAAAAATACAAAACATAAATGTATGTAATAAGTTACTTGAGTTGAGTAGACAGATTTTGTTGATGAATAATTGAATTATTTTTTAACATTTTTTAAGTGTTATTTCTACACTTAGGAAATCTAACGTATAAAAATTAAATATAACTTTAAAAAATAATAAACGTAGCTGAATTTGAACCTGCGCCTCTTTAGAAACCGTCCAAACGCTTTGACCAACTAAGCCATACGTTCTCATCGAGCTACGTCGAAATTCTTATACGCTTCTTACAACTTATTTATGTTAATAGCATCTCTGTTGGGAGATTTTTAAAAATTTCCGCCACCCAAAAATAATTATTTAGAACAATAATTAATAAGCATTTTAAATAATTGATTATTTTAAATGTTATAAATACATAGGTTTTGAACTCCAAATTAAAATTAAAAAAAAATAATAATAATTACAGAGCGTGTCGTGGCCAGTCGTGGCGCAGTGGCACAGGGTGTGACTGTAAAATCGACTGGTTGTGG
>DWAL01000563.1:0-10447 GCA_018230405.1 Heliconius hortense
GTTCAGGATTCAGCGTAAAGCTAAAAAAACATCTTAAAACTATTACTACTTCTAGATATACGCACCCATAGAAAGTGAGACAAGAGCACAACAGGAACTCGCGTTAGAAGCAGCCAGGTGCTCCCGCATATACCGGAAGTATACGTGCTCTAGAAGCAAGAGTAAGGCTGCCAGCAATATCCCCGCCATCAATAATAAGAATGCTGACAGAAACTGTTCTAACGCGAGCGGATCTGACGATTTGTGCTCTTGCTTGTTAGGCTTGCAAGTGCCCGTCATCCAGTACCTGCAGAAGTGAGTATTTCAAGCGCTCATATTTTATTTATAATTTATACCATAATTAGTTTAGTTTTTTTTTTGCATTTTTTTGTTATTATTTATTACATGTCAAATGTACCTAATACATATATGTAGTTGTTACTATATTTTTTTTTTTCATATTTTTTGCATTGGCTTTTCGATTAGAATGATTTTTGTAATGAATTTATCTCAATTTATAAAATTATAACATAACATATTTTGTATAGGATTATATAGGAGTGGTCTTAAGTGTGTACGAGTATATCATACCCAGGCCTATATTCTCCATCTTAACTAGGTAGGTACCTACGTAATAGTTACTAATTGGATTGTCACTATATAAGTAATTACTGATTACAGATATGATAGGGGTGTAGTAAGGGGTGTAGTTTAGGATTAATAAGCATCAGGAAGTCAACTAATAGAGTTAAGAATGCAGTTAGCTATTTATTTCTAAATTGATACCTAATATTAAAGAAATATTTTGTTTTGCAGAAGACAGTAAACATAAAATTGACAGAAGAGATCAGAAGCCTACCTTCGTAACCGCTCTAGGTCTCCATTGGAGCGTAAATCAAGTAATCTTTTATTAAACATGCTTAGATATTTTGAATTTCGTGTAAACGCTAATCCATAGCCAGACATCGCGTACCACGAGCCTACTGTTAATAATCGGCAGTCTTCATCCTACAAAATATTAAATCTAATGTTAGTAAATGCGATAGGCGTGAAAGTAAGCCAGCTGCCTAATTCTGTAAGACAACCTACTTGTGAAACGAGGTAATCCAGGACAGTTCCGTCGTAAATGAATGCGTCAAGCTCTCCCGTCAGGACGCTGGTCACTCCAGCACTCACGGTGCTTCGGTTGTACCTGAAATAAAAAAATATATATTCAGGTACAGACTTTTACCATCACAAGATATGAATGATTCCTATAGATAACTTTTACGTTTAGTCAGATGATATGAATTATATTTTAACGTATTTTTGTACTCATACTTATAGACATATGTTAAAGGGAGAGCCGTGGTCGTATGCCACCTATTGAAGCAAAACAGATTTATTATAATAATAAATTAAACATGGCATACAATCACGTCTATCCTTTAAATAAATCTTAAAATATAATACATGTAAGTTGTTTATTAAATAGTCGTAAAATTTTTAATAGTAGATACGTAAATAATAATTTCAGCGGAGACTATTAATTTCGTACTTTTCAGAGCGTGTTTTAGTAGATGGGTTTTAGTTTTTAAATTTTCTTTTTACTTTACTCATTTTGGAGTTATATGAATTCGTGTCATTTGTCCAAATATGAGACCTTACTAGTTTAGAAGTGATTTTATAAACTCTTGCAATTATCAGGTGATTGCCAGCAAAGCCGTTAGTAACAGTTAATAATGTTTTCATATTTGAAATGTGCTACGAAACCCTTTCATTCCAGACACAAAACCGTAGAGTTTTTTTAAATTCTTTATGCTTCTAATGACACCTCTTTTGTCTGATTATGATAACTAAAGTTATGAGGGAGCAGTTGAACATCCATACCCAATACATATAGGTCAAAACCATAACCCTCATTTATGCTTTGCCGTAGTCGGGTTAAAAAAATAATTTAAGAAGATAAAAAAATAAGCTAAGTAACGACTTACTGTGCCATGTACGCATGCGGTTCAGAGAAGTACTTGGACAGAGTAGCGTCACTGTGCGACCAAGGCACTGTGCCAAACTTGAGCGCCGGTCGGTGTGAGAGCGGACGAGCGATGCGCGGATCGTCGAGGCCGCTGAGCTCGTGGAACTCCTCGCGCGTGATCATAAACGCCGCCAAGTTAGCCGTGTATATCGCCAGGAACACCACGGCAAACATCGCCCACATGTTGGTCATGAAACGTGCTGTAAAACCCCGCGGTGAATCGACGTGCACCGATGCCTGATAAAATTATTAAAATATCAGCAATAGATCAACAATTATTAGAAATTTTCAGATTTTGTAGATAATTAAACACAAATGTCGAAGTGATACATGGCATGAAATTACTAAATTTATAATATTTATTGCAAAACCTCTTGAGATCAATATTTTAGGCCAAAAACTATTAAATTTATATGATATCTCAATAAATGTTTGGTTTAAATTCACCTGAAATAAAACGGCCCATACAATCCAGTACGTCCGACAGAGCGAAAATCTATTCTGTGGTATCCTATTGGAATTATGACCCGTTGAGCAATCAAAACCACTAGGAGACAGCCACTCAAAGAAGAATATGGAGAATGTGGCCGCTTGAATAGCGACAGCGCCAACTAGCATCCATGACGCTGTGTCAAAAGGTTCAAGGAACGCTGTTGGAGATATTATTCCAGTACGTTTCGCCACAACTATAGCTACACCAGTTTCCATAAATGGCACACTGAAATCTACGACGGCTTCCCGATCCGAATTTATGATTAACGATGTTAGAACCTACGAGAAAAAAAAAATTTTTTTCGTGATTCCACACATGATTTTTTTATTAATAGATATTAATATTATTTTATTCTAAAATAACCTTTGGGTAAGTAAATATTTTTTAAAAAAACAATAAGGAACGAGCTACTTTATAGCATCTTTCAAATATAAGTTGTTACCTTCAGTAAAATTAACAAAAAATATTTATATGAAACAAAGAAAACTATTCAACATATTCACTAACTCTCTACATCAACTAAATTATAAAATTAATCTTACGTATAAAAAATAAATTAAATAATAAAAAACTAAAAAATTTAATTACCATATCCGTTTTTTTGTTCACAAGTTCCGAGATTAAACCATTCCATTTTCCTTGGTGTAATGTCCCCCACCGTCCATCTTCAACACGTACGAGCTCATACGTGAATCCTAAATGCTCGGCAAGTTGTTGCAAGAGATCTATACAGAACCCACTACAGCATTGATAGAGTGAGCTGTTTCTATATGCGGTGCCTGCTTCTAACCTAGTGTTTCGAAGTAAGAATTAAACGATAATTTATTAAAATATATATACATAGGTCTGTTTATTAACTTTAAGCATATCCCAGAGATGAAGACTCGTGTTAAGGCATACAATTCCCCCCTACGCACTGCCCAATTTTTTGAGATATTGTCTTTTTACCAGAGAGAGGAACTGATAGTCTCCCCACGAGTAATAACCAAATCCATCATCGTCACGTCGTCAGAGGGAACCTAGTTAAGACAAGACTCTGTTCCCCACTTTCTGCAGAATTTTGGAGGTATAACGTATTGAGGGGCGCAACTCAACGCCGCGCTTTTGCCTCGATACCAGAGAGAAGTAATGAAAATATAAATTTTAATATATATTTCATTTCCTCGAGTGGGTATGGAATCCACAACTGTCGCGTTTACAGTCACACTTTGTACCCCTGCGCCACGACTGGCCTCGTAATGTATGTATACTTACATACGTTAAATACTATTTTACAACATAAACCTGTATTGTATAACATACTTACCCTGCAACTTCTACTTCGGGTGCTACACGGCATATAACACCGCGATCTAACGAACATCGCCCACTTACAGGATCAGGTGGGGCCAGGTTTATATAGGGTGGTTCCTCGAGAAATGTGATCCTCATATGAAATTTTTCAGGTACTCCTTGAGGCGGAGTGTGTAATCCACCGGGCCACACTATATCTTTAATAGCTAAACGTTCTTTTGGATACGAGTTCCATGTCCCTATTTCTTCCCATACAAGCTAAAATAAGATATTTTATCAATGTTACATGATGATGAAAATTTTAATTCCTATACTTTCTTTATCATTAATTAAATATCGTGAAGTTTCTTAAGGTAACGAAACAGATAATAACTCCTTGATTAAATACGTATAAATTCATTAATTAATATACAAAAATTGTAATTAAATGGGTGCCGAAGTTGCGGTTTGCGGTGCGTTCTTTTTTTGTGATTCATGTTAATAAAACAGAAAACAACAAAAACACTTGCCTGATCTCCAAGTGTTGGTCTCAAATTCATTATTTTGAGTTCAGCCGCCCGTAATTCTCCGTCAGGTGTAAACTCTATGCTTGGTCTACCAGATTCACCTTCAACGCTAACGTTACGTAGATGTCTGTAGAACCTTTCCCCGGTGGACCAACGAGCTTCTCCCGTACCAACACCACTGCATGACAACCTGGTGCCAAGTGGGTACCGAATATTTTCCTGATCGGACACGTAGGACTCCACACCATATGCAAAAACCTTAACTGCTGTCGCTATCTCTGATATAATTGATGAGCTCGATGTGTCAAAATGGACACCTAATGAAAAATAAAAATAATAAGTAAATCTATAATATTTTTTCATAATGATTATTATCATGTTATCCGCCTACTTAGGCGATTGCAGGTTACAAGGAGAGATTATCTCCTTAAAAAGGCATTATATCTTTGGAGGACTTGACATTTACATTTCATCTATAAGAGCTGCAAGCTTATTAAGGAAGATTGTGCAAACGTACCTAGCACTCCGACCGGGAATTTATTAGGTTGTTGCATTGATCCAAGTACACTTTGTGTAACAATCCAAACGAAGTTTTCTCCAGTAAGATGAAGGTCTCCTGCCCATGATAATATGTCAGCAGCTTCTTCACGGGTAGCGTACAAGAGCATTACCCGCGCTTCGCTTGTTACCAACTCATTCAGGTCCACTGCTTTTTTTACCACAATGGCATTTAGTATGGTGAATTTGAATCGATCCTGCAGGACAATTCAAGTGTTATCTTAATATACATGATACTTATATATGCATAATATATTAATTACGAAACATACTTGTAAAGCAGTAACCCTTTCCCTCACGGCTTGAATAAAATCGTCGTGTCCAGCAATAGCTGAAGTAACGACGCTAAACTGGTGCCACTTATACCTCTCCAATATAGATAACATTGCTGCCGTCTGATGTTCGATCGTTGGCGCTAACTGTAGTCGTAATGATGCATGAGATGCATGTTTCTCCAGACCACTGTTGTCTGCATTCCATGCTATAACCTATAATAAGTTATTAATGTCACAATGATTTGTGTGTTTTACATTTTATTCGTTTACTTTTGGAAATCATTTTAAAAAATATTACCGGTATCCCAAGGTAACCAGCGAGTTGTAAAAAATATTGTGCGGAGGCAGTAGATCGCCCGTATTGTTCATGATTCATAAGATAAAGTATAGCAGATACATTGACTGCTAAAAATTCTTTACATAGCGAGTCCAAGATAGCTGAAAGCATTTATAATAATATTTATATAGTTGGCTTAGTCTTTTCTTTTAATATCATCTCATTAACAACATGCAATTAAATAATAGTCGTATTAAACAAATAAGTGTTTTATAATATTCATTTTATTTAAGTTGTAAACACAAAGCGTGTGTAAATTTTTAATTTATATTACAACGTATAGCTCCTATTGTTTACGAAATATAACTAAACATTAGATAGTCGTGTCAATGTCGTACATCTCTACAAGACTTTCCATGCATTTAGACAACTTATGATTTTTTATTTATTTCTATCAGGCTACTTGACTTTATCTAATGTAACACAATAGATACCTAGAGTGTTAGTTAACCGTTAAGTGATATGTGCCAAAAAAAAACCGGTTAAGTGTGAGTCAGACTCGTTGAGTTAAAAGATTATTTATTTGCGCTGTAAGGGACCATAGATTTAAATATTTGGTAATTAATTAATTCATTAAAATGGCTGGCAGCGTTTCTGCAAGTCTAAGAAGGTTAACATTTAACATTGTTGTATTATTATTTTCGGTGTTTTGGTGTCAAAAAATATTGTTATCTAGTTTTGAGTATAGTAGAACAAATTTTAAATATTTTAAACCCACTTTTAAAAAAAGCCAAGTAGCCTATTAATGCAGCACTAGTTAGTTAAATTGTTAGAACTAAAGTCGTCTACGGATAACATAAAATTTTTAAGAGCCACTTACACATAGGACTAGGCGTAAGGCCCTGCATAGAAAGCGTAACATTTAGGCGCACTTGAGTAAAAAGTTTGAATTTGCGCGGCAGTTTGGACAAAGCCGCCTTCTCAGCTCTTGTATAGTCGCGGGCACCGAACGCCTTATGGGGGACTACGAGAGCAGCGGTGACAAACGGGGGCACGCGCGGAGCTTGAGGCGCCGGTGAAGTGCGCGGCCGCCACAGGCCATCTCCGCCCAAGCGGACGCCGCTGCCGCGCGCACTCTCACGCCCGCCGGCGCCCGTCGCGCCGCCGCCCACTTTGATGCCACCGCCGCGCTCTGCCGCACCAGTCGCTGCCAACGCGCCCAGCGCCGCCAGCGCCATCAGCGCGGTATGCGCCTGCATCTCTTCTTTTGATGCTGATACATACATATGTTAAATAAAGAGTCGATATACTTTATTCTATCCTCATAACAAGATCAGACATTTAAAATGGTTATATATAAATATGTTGACGTTATACAAAAGAGCATCCGTAAATATTCGTGTACACAATGTTAGCACAATAAAAATTTAATCCAATAAGGTGTGTTGTTCAACGTCTTGTTTATTTTTATCCATTTATCTATACATGTATAATACAACATTTTATTTATTTGATTTGTTACAAGAACCTCATAATTTGAAATGTGACGCTATTGTACGAAATGTGTGTTTATTAAATAAACGAAAGTTGATGAATAGAATAGGATCAGATACTGGCTGCTATTTGCCTACGGGGCAGCGGAGCTACTACCAATTTTAGAATTGTAGGTTAAAGGGAAGTACGACATATAACGAAAAATAATACTGCTGCTCTTTATAACTCTTACTGTTCATAAGTGTGTTTCGTTGTAATGCTACTCCTAGAAGGAGTAGAGTAACCTACAGCTCTGAAATTTTGCAGGAACGTTGTGGACGACACGGTGATCCCAGCGAAGTTTGGTGATAATTGTAATTGTAGTTTTTGAGTAAATGGTCAAAATGTGCCCCATAGAGTTAAGCTTTGGAATGTTTTGAAATTATATTGTTCAGTTTTAAAGAGGCATTTTGTTTTAACTACCTCTTGGTTTTTTTTAATTACATTGCGCAGCATAGCTTCCCCGCAGCACCCGCCGTGCACAGCATGTGGCGGATCCTAGTTTCAGAGTAAACGTAGAAAGGATGTTTTTAGGCATATATAATCAATAGGTGTTGTACCTATGAATCGAGAGTTCCGTACCAGTTTCATGAATGTACACGATATGGTAGATACACGATAAATGTAACTTATTAAAGTTGACATTTTGTATGAAATTAAGTACAGATATAAATTTGTAATGGTTTTTTTCGTGACACATATACAACAAATTATCATTTTTCGGAAAATAATTTTGGATTTTTCTTTTATACGTACCTACCGTAAGTTACCTTACCAAATTTCATAATTGTAGGTCTACGGGAAGTGCCGTATAGTTTTAGTACAAAGTGCAACAAAAACGAAGCATAAACCCTCGTATCATTTTGTTGCGATGATTTAGAAGATGATTTTTTTTGTGCTTTAAGTAAGTATAGATTTGAACATTAATGTATCTATCGATCCTCAAGCGATCTTGTGATAAATGGTCTGGTTCTTGTGACTCAATTTTTTAGAGGTTACTGCCCAAAGGGGAAGTTTAAATCCCCCAACGTTCTAATTTTTATACGTTTTCTTTCAAATGAACGAACGAACCGAAGAATAATCTATCTAAGATCAAGTCGTTCTTTATCTCTGTGTTGAACACACTACACACTTAACATATTACTATATTAATCGAAGACGATGTTTTAATAAAGTATTAAAATTATTAATATTTCTTTCCAATGTAATTCATGTTTAACAAATAATAACTCAACAATATGTTCTATGCCCTATCAAGATTCATTACTATATATATTGTCAATAGATATCGTTGCCTCCTACCTATCTGTTTTTAGTTTCTCAAATATAAATTTCTTAAAAAATTTAAATTTACAATGTTTTGATGGAGTGTAGCGGTAAAATTTACATACTGTTCAACTTTGTTTTGTAGTTTGTACTACAGACAAATTTGTTTGAAAATGACATATTTTTATGATATAGTCATGCCGACGAGGTCATCTCACTCCCCCGCAAGGGGAAGGAAGAAACAGTTTCGGGGCATTGTCCCCTGCCGTGGTTGCAACAGTCGCCTACAACTATGGTCGAGTCACTCACTGGGAGGTCTCCTGAAGACCTGGGTATTCTCTGTCGGGAGCCACTCGCTACTCGTGCGATCCACCCAACTACGTGAGACCCTCAGTTACTCTAAGGCAGGCCCAGATTAGACGCTCAGCGACCGAGTAACAGCTCCGGCTTCACATTGGGGACGAGCTGAGGATATCTCGAGGAAACTTCTTGCGGTGGGCAAGTGTGCCATGGAGTAATGGTGATGGTGGCGATGTATCCGCCCGCCTTGGAGTAAACTTTACGTACTAATCGCGGGACAAAATTGTCCAGGGTCTCTATGCCGAAGTCCTGGCAAATTGTCTCGTTTCGAACATAGCGTGGGGCGTCGGTAAGTAGACGTAGGGATTTTGTCTGCTGGGTACGGAGTTTCTTTTTGTTTGTTTCGCTTTTTAGAGCAAGTCATGCGGGTGTTGCGTACGTAAGCCGGGATCTGATATAGGTTTTGTAGATTCCAACCTTCGTTTGCAGTGGCAGTCGTGATTTAAGCGTGGGATTCAGAAGTGCTATGGCTGCTTTCATAGTGTCCACCGTTGTTTTTACGTGGGGCTCCATCATGAGTGATCTGTCCACGGTAACCCCAAGGTAGCTGTGGGCGAAGCAATGATATCTCCTTAGAATTGTAGCGGCGGCGGGTGTTTTCTGTGAGGGCCGACGGACACTGCCTGTGTCTTGCGTACATTAACGGACAATCTCCAGTTGGCAAACCACTCCGGAAGAATATCACGGGCACGTTGCATTTTGACTGCAGCCTGTCAGGGTTTTAGGAAAATCAAAGCCACGTCGTCGGTAAAATGGGCCAGATGTGCTTGGGGACGCACTAGGATGTGTCGGTGTAGATATCATATAGGATTGGAGAAAGACAGCTTCCTTGACTCCTGCTGTGATGAGGTATTCGTTGGATAAAGCATTCTCTACTCTTACAGAGAATGCTCGGTGGTCCAGGTAAGACGCTATTACTCTCACCACCCGGCGAGGGATCTGCGTCTGGAGAATCTTGAAACGAAGCCCGGAATGCCAGACGCGATCAAACGCCTTTTTTATGTCTAGAAAAGTCGCGACCGCACTCTCCTGTTTATTGCGGGCTGCTACCAGATGGTGGAGCACGCGGGCCATCTGGAGCGTGGGGTAGTGTTCGCTTCAAAAACCAAATTGCTCAGGACGTGGGTTGAAATGCGCCTCTACATGTGAAAGTATGAGTTTCTACAGAACTGTCGCCAGTGCCGACAGAAGGGTTATGGGGTGGTAGCTGTTGTCTGAAAGAAGTACATTCTTTTCTTGTTTTGGTTGCAGAGTCAATGGAGCAAGTTTTCGCTTCCGTTTTTAGTTCAAGTCTCACCTTCTCGGTAGCCACGTTTAGTTTTGATTTGATACGTGGGTCACGAGTGGTCTGCCAGGAGCATATAGATCTGGCGTGGGCTTCATATAGCCCAGGAAAATACACTCTGCCCTACCTTGGCGAGTTTTGATATCTTTAACATAATCTGTCTGATATGCTTCGAAGAGGGCTTCTTAGATTTCCACTTTTGGAGTGGAAGCTGGCAGTACCCGGATGACTACCTTGACAGTCTTCTCGGTGGGGAGGGAGTACGAGAACTAGTGGATTCTCTCCTTCTTTTCTAGGACAGTGCGGTAGCACTGGAGGATTATTATATATTAGCGTATACTCATCCTTCGATGAGAGTGCGAAACCAACACCCTTGCGGAAGGGGCGCATGTACAGGACAGGTCCTAATTTCGTCTTCACCTTCCGAAAGTGAGCGGGAGCGGGTAACGTGGAGTTTTGGGCGGCTTCGCAGTCGTTGCTGGTGATGGATTCATTTGAGGCCAGTCGTGGCTCAGAGGCAAAAAGTGTGACTGCAAAATCGACTGATTGCGGGTTCAATCCCCACTCGAGGAAATGAAATATTTATTTAAATTTATATTTTCATTTCT
>DWAL01000564.1:0-10442 GCA_018230405.1 Heliconius hortense
AATCGGTTTCAGAAACTGCTTACGAGTCGAATAATCGCATAACTAGTTTCGGGGATAAACATAACGATTATTTCATATACGTGACTGTATTACTGCTTGCTGTCATGAACGATTATTTCATGATAGTAAGAAGTAACACATTTGTTAAAACTGTAACTGATTTTAATAGATTATATATTTAGGAATCAGGTTAAAATTTATTAAATAAGAAACAAAACAACAAATAATAAAGTAACAATTTAGTTTCAATGCAATTAAACATGTACAAAACTTACATTAAAGCACATTGCTATCCCCTGCAAACATTAATAATAAAAATTAATTGACACAAAGTACTTATCGTTATCGTCACCGCTCCTACATGATCACATTTCCTAAAATAATAAGAGGTTAGTCGTATCAAACATATATCAGATGTGGACGGTAGTTACAAGTAATAATATTTACGGCCTTTTGGTTAACTAAATAATTATCAGAACAGTCGAGGTTATGTAACGGAGCACGAGTAGTGCCCCGACCCACACTAAAGCCAAGACTGACTGTACAGCAGGGTTCAGGCTCTTTCTTCCGACACTGGGCGGGTGTTGGGCAACAGTTTCAGGGTGTTCTGCCCTCTGCCTGTGGTTTCTTGCGGCAGCCATAACCATGACTGCGTCTTTGGAGGTTGGCCTGGGAGGGAGATCGGGGTAAACTGAGGTCAGATTTAACAGGGGTAGGATAAGAAAGCGAGTTGGGGATAAGCTTTAATGCCTCCTGGGCGGTTAGCCCAGCCAGGTAAGACTTACGGTTTCCCATGAGAGGCCCAGCTTAGACGACCAGCGACCGAGGAGGCAGCTCAGGAGTCGGAATTAGGGGAGGGTAGGATATCTCTTGGTAGGCGCCTTGCGTCTGGTGGTCGCGTGTGCCACGGCGCGATGTTCTGCAAGTGCAGGTGGTCCAAGATATCGGCGCGACGAAACGCATTGGCTGCGAGTCGGCCAATATGATCCTCCAGGCTCTCTATCTTCAGATCCCGTTGGAGCGACTGACTGTGCAACGCCCGTGCGGCCCTTTATATCATCGCGTCATAAATACGTTTATTGCATCATCCTGGCGTGATCGGTAGGTGTCGTATAGAAATCTATAGGTAACTAACATAATATTCGTAACATTAAATGATATTCCTAACTATATTATAAAATAGTAATGTCAGTTACATCGATTCTAACATAGTCACATCTCGCTCTATCTTACTACGTTCCGAAAAAAGAGAGAGACAGTAATAGTCGAATTTGTATGCAATTAGATTGAAAATAATTTTCATATCGATTTTTAGAACAAACACGTCTTTAAAACATTATTGATTACACACTACATAAAAAGAAAAAGTGATGCTAAAAATTAAAGTTAGAACACATAAGTTAAATTCTTTTTAATTATAGTATAATACTAAAAAAGAGAAAGTAAAATGATTATAAATAATATTTTTGAATGTTCGTAATTTGTTTTATTATTGTAAATTGTTATTTATATCTTCGTGAAACAAAAAAAGCGAACCTAATTATAAGTAAAGATTATGATTAAATAATTAAGCCGACTTTATTATATTAATAAGTGAACATAGCTAATATACATATATAAATCCCTTTCAGAAATATACCACAAATACCCATATCCAAAACTGAGCCGATGAACCTTTGACCGTTAAATGATTTACCAAATTTTGATATTTGAATATTTGATCTCATTTACACCGAAAATTACCATCTTGATATGATATTGAGTTTCCGAGAACATTAACGGAATTTTATCAATGGCACATAGGTACATACAGGTTAAACTACTATGTTTTTGACGTCTAGACTTATATAAAAATTAAATATTGAATGTTTAATATGAATGTGAACACTTTAATAAATAAATCTTTAATGTATTAACTTTTGAAATAATTACATCCTTTTGAAGTTTAAATATGTAACGATATATTTAAACTTAATATAAATATTCACACACACAAAAAAATCATGAATATTTTTCAAATATTCAAATTAGGAATGTAGGCAATTAATACGTTTCATATTAGTATCAAAGTCAATATAACCTTAACCATTTTCGTAATCATAACACTTTTTACCTTTATGAATACAGAAAAAGGTATACGTTTTCTGAATTCATAACTATAAAAGTAAGCGTAAGCAAATGCTTAGTAAGTAGTTACAAAAATAAGCAGTTTTGGAAACTAGTTACTCGTGTATCCGAAACTAGTCGCAACCGATTATGCCTAAGTGACCTACCCACGTCTAGACCATACTAAAATCGAATAAGAACACAATTTATTTTGTGCTCGTATTTCTCTTGCCGGTTTTTAGCCTGTAATCTTTCATCTAGGGTATAATTGATCGAAGATAAATTAATTAAATTACGATTTAAAGTTGTGGATATCGATGAAATAACTTCAATGTGTAATTGTATAAAATTATATTTTCAAATTTTATACAATTACACATTGTATAGTAACTGGAAAGAAGTAATTAAGTTAAAAAAACGAAAACCAAAAGTAGTAATTAAAAAGAAACTAATATAATAATACAGATAAAAAAGAGATTGTATAAAATAGAGATTGTTTTCATATTTAAAGTCAGGAATATTTTAACTTAAAACTTAAATATGTTTCTATTCACCCCGTTTAACGGTACCATAGACACTAGTTATTTTCTTCATTTTCAATAAAAAAATTTAAATACTTGACATTTAAAGACACTCAAAAACCAACTTCTTCTCAAACTTAAGACACATTTTAATAGTATAAAAATAAATTACACACTGTAATTACCGTATATCCACCATTTTCAGTTATTTTCATTAATTCACCATAAATGTATAATATGAATTATGAAATCAAATTTTGGTCGCTAACTTTTCAACTTATCAGCTATCTTTAATTACTAGCGAAAGTAGAAACCTATTTACGTGTACCTATTTTACTACCAATAAAATTCGAAACGTTTACCAACATGGATAATGGTCACCAAATTAAGTTTCGTAAAATGTTAGTATTTACTAACATTTTACGAAACTTAATTTATTTAAATTTAATTTTTCTTATTATTGACTGCCATAAAAATATATGGACGCATTTAAAATTCACTTCATACTAACTATAATGTATATTGTCACTAATTAGATGTTACCAATATTGTGTGTCACAACTCACAAGTTTCAATTTAGTTATTTTTGCATAAAAAAACTAACGATCGCTAAAACATTTTTTAAACACCAAATAATACACTGGGGTTTCTAAATATACATCACTTATTTGTTGTTATATGAAATGAATTAAATTTGATAATATGACCAAATAGTATAGGTATGTCAGTCTTAATATCAAAATCAGCTTCACGCTGTATTCCGCATATAGCAGGGTAAGGAAAGGGAACCTACTGTTAATATTCCGTACTCCGTTCCCGACTTTTCGGTGAATTTTTCGAGGCATTGCGTGTTGAAAGAGAGTTAAAAGGCGGAGTTTTTTTGGAGTTATTTATTATATTTGGTACTTAGGCTTAGGGTTTTAAAAATATTTCTGATGACCGTATAAATTGTACCCTTAATAAATATGAATATATACATTTTTTGCAATAATTATTATCTAGGACAGCTGTAAATTTTGTTGCTAGTTATAAAAAAATATATGGTACAATAAAGTTTTAATATATATTTTGTACTATTTTATTTATAAATACAATGATTTACACTTTCTGTTCTATATTGCTGTTGTATATATTTATAAATACAGCCTTTTAAGAATCTCAGACATTCTCCCTTACAATTCTATTATACAATGGAATATTTTTATTAATAATCAGTTTTACATTTTGCCATTTTTTTCATGGTATATGAAAAAATAAAAAACATTGGTTTTATTCTAACATTTTTATTTTATTTCTATATAAAATATTTTAAAATAAATAATTACATTTTTAATTAATCAATCTTTATCGAAAAACTAGCTCCGCATGAACAACCCAGATCTGCATTTGGATTTTGTACTACTCGGAAAGCAGATCTAATTATCTCTGTGTGGTAATCAATGGTCGATCCTTTAATATACTCTAGAGAAGTTTCATCAACTACAACCTTAGCACCATCTCTCTCAAAGATTCTGAAACATTGCAATATGTGAAATTGTAAATGGATCTTTTTGAATTTTAATTTAACATAATACAGTGCAAGCTTGATTTAACGACGCTGAAGGGAATCAGAAAATATTAATTATATCAAGTAATTTGCTACAATGGGTTTCGTCATACAGAGGCTAAGATGGTCTACTATTAGTTTTAACAAGGTTAAAAAATTATTGATCTCTGGTTTTTCCATTATTAGCCATTGTAATGGCTTTTAAAAAACAGTGTCAAACAGCAATGTTTACATCTCTGAAGCCACATAATAATAACTGAATGAGACATGAATTTAATATAAAATTGAATGTAGTAAACTGATACAATATGGTCTGTAAATTTATAAGTTAATGAAATTCTTTATAGAGGTAAGTAATACTTTCTTTTTATATTTTTATTAAGCTTTTAAACAAATATATCCGTAATGTAAAGGTATACTTTGTATCTTTTGTGGTATTCTTTATGTGGAAGTTTTAGGGGATTTTGAAAAATTCATTAAATCATGAAAATCATTATATTGAGGGTTGCTACATTAAGGTTATAAAATAACTTACATTATAAAATAATTAAGTTATGGAGTTCTGCCACCCAAAACGCAAGGCCAGCGAAAAGTGTTGAAATGGAGTGTCTTAACACTAGGTTCCCTATGCCTACCCTGCTGTGTGCGGGATACAGAATGGAGCTGATGTCATTTTTTTTATTTTATTTATAATATTTTGAATGTATTTTTATTTTGCAAAGTAAGACAGCAGCTGACTTTGAGCAAATTCATTGGATCTGGCTTTGATCTCTAAAAAAGAAAATGAATTATGTGTGGGGTGGGTGGGTAGTGGGGAAAAAAAGATCCTAACTCTGCTAGAGAGAGTATCACGTCACATGTGCAGAACCAAGGGTCATGTGGTAGAAAATAAAATTTAATTTAAATAAAAGAAATAAGGTCCAAGTCTTATAAAACAAGATTATGTAAATGGTAGACAACAACTAGACTAGAAAAATAAGCTCCACGTGTATCCTGCACACAGTAGGGTAGGCGGAGAGAACCTAGTGTTAAGACACTCAGTTCTCTACTTTCCGCCGAATTCCAGAGGCATTGCGTATTGTAAAACTACTGAGAATGCCTGAATATAAACTTCATACAAATGAACTAAAAGTGATATATTTCGATACTACTATTCCGAATTACAGATAAGGCAAACAGCATAAGAAATAATGACATAATAATAATAAGGACATTTAATATAATTTACTAACTTGTCATCGTCAGCTAGTTTATCGTCCAAATCAAATTTATACTGGAAGCCTGAGCAACCTCCGCTTTCTACACATAATCTTAAAAATACATTAGTATCACATAATTCTTTCAGCTGTTTCACACAGCTATCACTCAAAACTATTGCGTCGTTTGAAAATATTTCCGGTTTGCTAGATAAAAAGTATTTACTGTAGACGAAACCGAGCCGCAATGTTTTTGAAGACCTATTAAACATATTTTTCAAATAAGGGGACTTATCTAGAAATATGAATTACTGTGTCGATATCCATTTCAAGATTATAAATATAAGATTTTTAATTGTCATTTTCCAGTGTGACAGTTGACACTTTGGTAATTTTCTTTATTGCTAGTACTGAAAAAGACAAATCAATTTATTCCTACTTCTATTTGATAAAGTTAGAATACAATAATGGATGTGAGCAATGCAGGACAGATTTTGTGAAAGAAATTAAAAACGATGCCCTAATAAGATCGGTCATATGTATGTCAGTCTATTTACTCCAAAATTATGTCAAGTTATCTAACAAAATTAGGCATATATATTATTTTTCAATATTAAACTCATTAAATGAAAAGGCTTGCTGTAAATATTTCAAATTCATAATTATTATACAAATCTTGAAAGATAGTCAGAACGTCGTCTTTCAAGATTTGTATTCACTCTTCATTTCAAGCAACCAATGTTTTTTTCTATTTAAATAATTTTCTTTCTTTTACACTTTATCTACTTGGCACAAATAAAGTCATTCTTATAGTTTTTGAAGTACTTCTAAAATATTAGAAAACTTTGTAATTTATGGCCAAAAAAGATTTTCAGTCATTTGGACGAGGATTAAAATTTCATTAATAAATAAAATTTCCTTTCTAATTCTCACAATAAATTATTAATGTACTTAGTCATTATTCTTATTAATCAATGAATAAATCTGATTATCTAACCTTATTAAGCGAATAATTCTATAAATTACACAATTAATTTCTTAATGAGCAGAGTTCATTATTTGCGATTTATTTTTTTATATATATCAGCTTCACGCTGTCCCATCCCATACACAGCATGGTAGGCAGGGGGAACCTAGTGTTAAGACACTCCGTTCCTCACTTACCACCGAGTTCTGAAGGGAATGCATGTTGAGTGGCGAAACTCAACGTCGCGCTTTGCCTTGACACCAGAGCAAAAAAATAAAAATATAAATATAAATAAATATTTTATTTCCTCGAGTGGGGATCGAACCCACAACCAGTTGACCAGTTTACAGTCACAATTTGTGCCCCTGCGCCACAACTGGCCTCCTAACAGAAGTTGGATTATCAGAGTTTTGCTCTGATCAATAAAAAAATACTATTTAATCATTATAACTTTGAAAACAATTATTTTCTATTTAAATAATATAAATTATAATATGACATAATTAAAATTGTAAATAAACAGGTAAACATTTTTGGTAGCAACACCCGCTTCTATTTCACTAAGACGAAAAGAGAGAGCACTATATGAAACAGAAAGGGACGGGTGCATTCAGGGTAAGCTGGCCAGCGGATCTTTTTAGTAACCCATTCACTAAATATTCCTTAAATTCTTACTTTCTTATTTTAACAGTCAAAGCCTCTTTTAAAAACATAATAAATTTAAATATTTATGATAAGTAAAGTTTAATCGTACTAAAGCTAAGTATATGCCTCACACTTTTTACATTTTTCATATTTAGAAATATTTTATAAGCGACAAATTCATACGTATACGTTTAAAGTAGAATTGAAAAATTAAAATAAAATACGTTGAAGAGAGATTCATTTTTTTTTCTAAAAGTAAATGCTAATGTACTGTATTCGGCGTTGGGAAAAATGATTTTAATACTGGTCACCCACTCCACTTTGCGCGGCAGCGGTCAGAAGGCGGAGCTTATCGGCAAACTCGCGTCTAAGCTGGCTTCACTGTCAATTCGAGAGCCGCGAAGAGTACGCTCGCGTCTATTACGTAGTGTGTTTATAGTGAAGTGTATATTGTGAAAAAATTTCGAATGTCGTGAAGTGAAACATAGTGTTGTTTTTTCATAAAGTGCAACTTGTGTTATTAACACAATGTCTATAGTGTATTAAAAAGTGATTTAATCAAAATGTGTACGGCACCGTTGTGTGCAAAATTGATTTTTGCCACGTAGTGACGCGAACGGGTAATGATTCCTAATGTGGAGTTTGAAGCAAGATGGTTAGAGAGACTCGGCACTTGTGGGTTGGAAATTTACCCGATAACATACGAGAAGATCGAATAAGAGAACATTTTAAACGGTACGTTACCCTAACTTTAACGTAAACAATCTTTTAACACATTTGACCACAAGTTCAGCCAATTATTAAGTAATAAAATGATCAATTAGCGCTACAAATGGTCAATGCTCAATCTTTTATAAACATTGTACGAGATAGACGTAGACACATTTTATTAAGTGTATCAGTCTATTGTGGTTACTTTTCATTATATTATTATGATTTTGTGTTTTATTTAGGGCAGGCAAGTATAAAAATGTGCCAATAATTAATGGAATGATGGAACAAATCCATGGATGGATCATTACATGTGTATCATTGTATCGTCTAGTGCGTTTTTCGAATAAGCAGTATGTTTGCCCTGATGATCAGCGTCACCGGGCTCTGAGAGGCCGAACTAGAAGAGATCGCCCAGTTTATCCTTTAGTTTTATGTAAACAGTATTATAATACAAAATGTCACGGATGTTATGCATTTTATTATTATTAAAATTAATTGTTACATTGTTTTGTCGTTAACCATATATATCATGTATCAACAATTCATCATTTACTTTATAATATCCTTATAGTACCCAACTAACGTACCTACTATTACATATTTATATGGATTTTACATAGGTACATTGAAAATACTTTGGAGACGTCTATCATATAACTAAGTCATAAAAATTATGTTGTATTCTGAACGCCATAATCTAAGAAGAGAATAAAATATGTTGTGTGTAAAAGCCTGGAAAATCAGCCGGATGTATAATATATTTGCAGATACTGCGACAATTCAAAACCGGTCGTGTCGATGGGTTATAAGTAACGTATATATGTTCATTTCGGTTTATATGTACGGTATCTGCAATATCTTCCGATTGTCGATGTACTATATTCCTAGTTTCTATCTTGTACGTATATTGTGAGTTTTCTAGCGCTTACTTACACAAGGTTTAATTTTAAAATTATAAAAAAATATATCATAACATTATGAGCATCTTTCAAGAGATTTTTTTTTTTTCATTATTATTATTATTTTTACTTTCATTATTCCGATTTTATTATTCTGATATTTACTTAAGTTATATAAAAAGTACGAAAAGATAGGCAGTTTACCCCCGCCATAAACGGTTAAAAAACAAGTCCCTCTCAAATTATCGCTATAAATTATAGTGTTATAACGTTTCTTTATGAAGTCCTAAATAGAATTATCGTAATTTTTATTAATATTTGATAGTTCGATAAAACCATGCTTGATGTGTTGTTTGGAAACATGTTCTGACTCCGAAAAAACCATAATAATTGGTCCCAGTCCTAGTTCTCATCGGAGATCGGTTTTCTTGACTTAATAATATTTTTAAATTTAGTTGAATTACTGTACACTATTATGAACTAATACTAATATCAACCTTCATACCATTTTGAAAGAGAATGTAGAGCTTGTAGTCCATTGTATGCTGACATACCGTATACTTCGATCGATTTCGAGGACGAACTTAGTACGAACTGGTGAACTATTAAAACAGTATCAGATTATACAGTTGTGAAGTGACTAACTAACAAAAATATATTAATGGTATACTATCAAAAGATTTTTTCCTTTTGTTAAAAAATATTGAATTAATTTAAATGTTCGTTTAAAATTTGTAAAATAGGACTGCAGATATCTTTAGATTATATTGCGTTCAATCGAAAAAAATATATTAAAGTAATGAATTTCGAAACCATCGAGAAACTGTACATATAGTTTACGAAACGATTACAATAAAAAGTGGACGACTGAAAAGATACCTTGGTAGGCTCTAAATATCACGTTGTCCAAATTATTACTTTTAGTAATAGTTCCTGAAATTTATAACTGTCAGATGATAGAGCCACATGATCATAAACTCAGGCGCACTTTTTTATATGACATTTAAGATTAATTTAAAAAAAGAGAGTGAGTCAAGATAGTTGATTGCAGCATTTCAATATAAGGATGTTTCTCTACTAATTAGATATTTGTTCATACAAAACAGTTCTAGGCATTTTTTAATGTTGGAAATGTTTGTTAATAAAATGTAGGGTAAAATTTAATTAAATAGATATACGAAGAAAACCTACACATTTCCTTCCTGGTTTTCGAGTTATGGACTATTTTATTTAAAACTATGTAAGAGAGGACTGTTGCAATTATACAGTGGAATATTTTTATTGACAAAAATAAGTGTGTCGTTTAAGTTAGTATATAAAACCTTTATTTTGGTGTGTCGTTCTTAAATTATTTAATTTTTAACAATAATAAATCAACAATATTAAAACAAATTCTACTTATCATAGTAACTTTTCGTAAAGATTTACAACATTTATATACTTGACAAAATCAACTTTGTGGTGTTAAACCATTTAAAATTTAAAAAAACTTTGTATGTTACTGAACTCAATTTAAATAAATGGTAAAATATAATAAATAAAAAAACTTTAATTAACATTACATTTATCACAATTGATATTTTAGATTGATACTTTTAAGTAATCAAAGTTTCGCAAAAACTGGCAAATACATTCGCAAATACAGAGTATTTTTTCAGCACTACGTTAAAATTTTAACTACTCAATAAAAGCTTAATATAATTTTTTTGTTTAAATGTAAAAGTGTTTTTTTTTTCAAACAAAGTAAATAATTAAGTTATCGTTGTAAAATAAAGCGCCATTTGTAAAGAACGACGCACGCAGGCATAAACCTATCAAAGGGAAACCGCCGCATACGCCTCATTCCGA
>DWAL01000565.1:0-10440 GCA_018230405.1 Heliconius hortense
GTTCCCTCTGCCTACCCTGCTGTGTGCGGGATAAAGCGTGAAGCTAATTTAATTTGTTTCATAAATACGCCTAATAAGACATTATTTAATATTATGTTATTTATTGCAGTGTAAGGGGTGACAATGGCTATGACAGGCGCAGGGACAGAGAGTAAGTTTTATTTAATTTAATTTTTCAACTTTTTATGTGCAAATTTTATTTTTATTTTTTTTAGTTATGAATTAAAAACTGAAATGTTTAACTTTAGAAATAAAAGACACACATAATTATATATTTTTTGTGATCATTTGCATTGTAGTAGTGGCGTAGGAGCACAAAGTGGGTTCGATCTCCACTCGAGAAAATTAAATATTTATTTATATTTCCACTTCTTCGCTCTGATGTCGAGGCAAATCGTGATATTAAGTTCCATCACTCAACACGCAATGCCTCCAGAATTCGGCGGAAAGTGTGGAACGGAGTATCTTAGGTTCCTTCTGCCTACCCTGTTGTTTCGCGGGATACAGTGTGAAGTATATATTAAGAGCACTATGTTTTAGTACAGTTATTGAATGGTCAAATATTAATTGACGATATTAGTAAATTGGTCCACAGCGACTACTACTACCGCGGCAGCTACCGGTCGCGAGAGCGCGAGCGCGAGCGCGACTACTACGCGCGCTACCGGCACCGCTCGCCGTCGCCGCACTACCGGCGCCGCCGCTACGAGCGCGAGCGCGAGCGCTCCTACTCGCCGCGTGAGTACCGCCAGTAGACGCGGTGCGGGACGCGGACAGTTGTCACTGTTTCGGTTTACTATTATTAATGTGACAATGATGCCTTTGAAATAGATTTCATTCTCAAATCGTGGTATCATTTTAATTTAATTTTCACAACTTTTTTAAAATTGTGATGTAAAATATCCTCGGACGTATCGAAACCTGCGTATTCATGGTTTCACAGCATATTTTATTAGGCCCCCCCCAACATACAAATTATTGTGCCAGAAAGGTTCCAAGATACAACATAGAACTAAATATTTTTTTCTATATAATATAACAATAGTAACATTGGCAACTCACCGCGTCTTACACGATTTTCAAACAATTATTTTGTCCTTATTTTTAAGCACCATGTTTTCAATTTTTTTTTCAATTTTTGGCGTATTATGTTGTATAATATATTCCTCTCAATAGAATAAGTATGCATGGATGTATATAGTTTTATTATTATTTCTTTTAAGTTTGCCAATTTTTTTTCATGTAATTAAAGTTTCATTAACCTAGTTGAAGGTAAGTATAATGCAAAAAAATAGTAACTTTTGTAATTTTTTGTTAAATTTAAACTAATGACCAAAGATACCTCTGCATGTGCATTGTAACAATCTGTTTATTGTAAATATATTAAAACCTACATTTTGAAATTGTCCAAGATTTGTTTTTGATATTAAAAAGCTCAATTATTGTTATGAAAGTTTGTAATATGTATTAAAAAAAATATTAGCTTATCTATGTAATTGTTGCAAGAATTTTTCCTTTTGCTAAAATAATTGTATTAAACCAATTAGACTCTTTGAATTGATATGAAAATATCTTATAGAATTTTTTTTATTTGTACTCTATGATACATTGTTTTTTATGTAATTACGCTTCTTTATTAATTTGAAAAATAATACTATATATGAATTTATAGTAATACGTAAATATTATTGAAATGTTTGAATTAATAAAAAAGTGTTTTGACTAGCATCTAAAATTGATTTGAGTGTGTTACAACAAGTTCTTGTTATTTTGCATTTTTATATTGACTTTATTGAAATTTAATATTTTTTGAAATGTATAGTATTTTTGATGTAACACGCATCGCACCCTTAGACTTATAGTTACTTAACTCAAAAATAATTTGCCTAAATTCACTTTGGAAACGTCTTTTTACTGTCAGTAGTAAAAACATAAGTGTGTGAATTTAATATTAAACTAATGACAGATAACTAACTAAAAAAACGATATATGGTAATTACTTTAAAATAAGCTTTTTACTATCAGTACTTAGCAAAATCGTCAGTTGCAGAATTTATGAGTTAAGTTACGTTTCATTCTAGGTGTGCAATACATAATATGTAAATACTTAGGCCTAATGTACTCTGGTGACACCGCTGTTTGGATTTGCAGGTCGATATTAGCTGAGGAGCCCCCTCCACGTTAGATTTTGATACGCCACTACAAACGCCGGCCTCTAATGCATTTAAAACGTACCTGTACGGCCGGTACTATGTTATAAAGAAAAAAAATTGCACAAACAAAACAAAAGGAATATTTTTTTTCTTTATAAGATCCTTAATATTAGTTTTACTATGGATTGTAAGCGACGCCAGTCGACTGTCGACTCTGTTAGCATAAGGCGTAGATGTAAGTTAGCATGTAAACACGCTCTAGGTAACAAAAAAAAAATAAAAATTGACTAAAATCTAATTTTCATTTTGTTTGTTTGAAAAGGTATTGAAACAAGAAGTAAAGGATGAAGTTCCTTGAAACTAACTGTGTTGAAGTTTTGAAAATGTTTAGAAAAGCCCTCTCTTTTGAAATGGCTGCCGAAGACGTCGATCCTTGTAAAGAATATGATCCTATTGCCGAGAAGACCGAAGTATCATATTCTTTCTAGGCTGAATGTTTAGTTGACGAAAACAGTATATATTACACGTCTCACGTGCATCTTATACAGTAATATAGTACTATAGTTTAGTATAGTATATGAATAACTATTTCGGTAATTTAGCTGTAGTTTGTGTTGTGACCGACTTGTTTATAATAAATTGATAGTTTTTTAAAGTCACACAGATTCTTCTTCATTCGTATTATTATTATTATCCCACCTTATTATTATCCGTTTCTCTATACCTATTCTTTTTTTTTTGTAGACACGACACGTTGTGTGTAATTGTACGTGGAGGTAACACTCTTTTAATAATATTTAAGTGAATATACAAACTTATGTATACAAATGAAATAACCGGATTTTATGTTTACTCCAAAAGATTTTCAAATCTTACAACTTGCATTGATGATTATGAACAATATTCAACTGATGGAAGATAAACATTCAAAATCAAAAATATCTAAATCTATTACGTATATTTGCATAATATTATTTTTCTTTTAAATTCATTACTTTTCAAAATTTACAAGTTTATTTAAAATGTAAAAAACTAAGTTTATTATTAAAAATGAAAAACTTGCGAATGGGGATCGAACCCACAACCAGTCGCATTTACAGTCACACATTTAATTAAGCCTTATTTTTGTTATTGAAAAACTTAAACAATTACCATTATGTATTCAGAATCAAAAATTAAAACATAGCGTGTCGTTATTATTTTTAAATATCTATATAAATATGTAAACTCTTGGTTAGTCGCATTGTAGATATATAAACATTATTGGTGTATAAATAATACAAGTATATATGTTTTATTATTTTATTTTGGGATATTTATTACGCGTAAAATTAACAAGTCTCACTATCGGGTTATTCTTAAATAGTATTTCACTGTTACGTTGGCACTATATATTTATACAATATAAATAAGACAACGACGATAAAAAAATATTTAATTAATAATAATAATAATAGAAAAAAATAAATTTTGGTTTAGGACGCGATGTGATTTGCACTGGTACTGTATGTACATTAAAAATAGGAATTTTTCAAGTATATCATAATAATATAAAATGTGTAAATTATAAACGCGATAGACACCAACAAATTAAATAGCACTTTGGACGTTTATAAATAGACGTTGGACTTATTAATTTTTTTCGTAAAAAAGCTTTCAATATTAAGACATTATATTTTTAGAAAAATCGACACCATTTTAACATGTTTTTATTATATTAATATAAAAAATCATTCATTCTTGAAGTCCAAAGTCTATTTAAAATATTAAACATAACATTCTTGTTCCACTTTAAAATGTATTCACAAAATTTGCTAAGCATTTGGCATGGCAATAATTGATTACTTGTTCAAATTGAAATAACTTTTCAATAGGACGACATATTGGCAAGATTTGAGTTGTAATTTTAATGTTGTTTGAAGTGTCTGATAAGATACTTAATAAAAAAGTTTATTTATTTATTATATTTAAGTAGCTGCATTCGAACAACTCATAACTTAATTATCATATTAGGTTTATAGAAAGGCAGAAAGTTCTAGAACAGTGGACCGTGGAGTAAGATAAATATAGCGAATCCATGGATTAACTTAACAGACACTCATTAAACGACTGTGTTATGTCCTGGGTTCTTTGTGAATTTATTTGTACCAAAATATTACAAGTTTTACTCGCAAAGTCATATTGAGTGTACTCTATTTAGAAATAAGAAGTATATAAGTGAAATTTTTAGAGCTTAAGTTAAATATCGTTAGGGCGTTATTTGATGTTGAGTATTGTATATCTCTGGTATTGAGGCATGTCACAGGTTGCTGCGTCGCGTTAATACAACATATTTTTTTCATAAGGAACTTGATCCATTATATATTCTTGATAAAGTATAAGTTATAATATTTTGATACTCACAATAAAATACCAATACTAACATTTATAAAAAAGCCTAAAACTAATATAATGCACATGCAAATTATACCTATTAAATATTTTCAAATAGAAAATTATCAACAATCAGTCTGAAACAAAACAGGTACTAAAATTTTAAACATGGCTACTTTAATAACTAAACAAAGGGCATTTGCTAATATATTATTAACATATTAAAAAAGTATTATAAAATAAAGTTTTGGAGTTATGCAAAATAGTTCCAGCAACTAATATAATATGTATATTTTAAATAACAAAATGAAATAGTTAAGCGTTAATCCATAGAAAATTGTTGAGTTTTATATAGAAATCTTTAATATCAGAAAACGCATACGTTAAATTGTAAAAAAATATAACATTAACAACAATATTGAAAAAAGAAATTAAGCTAAAAAAGTCAAAACAAACATTAAAAATATTGAGAAATAAATATTAAGTTAACAGCAAGAGATAACTGACGTAAATTGGATCTATTTTGCGTAACGACAATTTAATATGAAATTGTGGTCATACGATACTATAAATTAACATTTAAAAAACAGCAAATATAATAATTATTGTTTTTCCGATCCAGTAAGACAGTGCCGTTTGGATTACGCAACCCACCAAGCGATGAGGTTCTCTATATGGACATGCCCCATGTGGACACAACATTCCTTGTATATTTAAAGAAATATGGGCGGAAATTGCAGAACGGAGTATCCTAAAATTAAATTTTCTGCCTACCACGCTCACGGGAGTTGCGTGAAGATAAAAAGGCTTACAGCATGTGAATTTGCAACGTTAAGTTTAATTATATAAAACAAAAATGAAGTCTAATCTACAATATTCTAGAAGTTTCTAGAAAAGAACTGTAGTTAACTAAGAAGCTACATTGGCAAGATTGAGCACAGACTAGCGATACATACTACGTGGCCGGAAACTTACAACTATACAAACTAATGGCGAATATGAGCGTTATTAACTTGCTATATAAGTAAGTAGCTTATAGTTCAATATTATGGGTGGAATTATGTGCAGGTGTGGACTTATTTTGCGTTTTTCTTTGTGTTAATATTAGGAGAAAAAAAGATTAATGTATTATTTTTTTAATAAAAGTTTGCCAAAACACAACTGATAAAAAGAAAAATAATGTAATTTATATGTCAATTAAATTTTTGTTAGGCGGAATCGTACAAACAAAAAAAAACGCAATTTAAGTAAGAAACACCGCAATTTGGCCGCAAAGCTGCATCAGCAGCTAACAATATTTTTATTTAGCTCTTATAAAATTTCTATTTTAATTCTCAAGATGGATTCAAAGATATGTACGGATCCTGTAAAATGTTTACACTACTACGAACTAATTAGGAAAATGGCAAAAGTTCATTCAGAATTACAAACTAACTATCTATACATAAAGATAATTATAATAAATAAATTAGATACCATCTATTAAACGTGTAAGAGTATAGAGAAAATTAAATGTTTGCTTTTTTAATGACTAAAATACGTAAGTGGAATGATTCCGTTTTATAATTTAGTAACTGCACTCTGATATCAATTAGCGTTTAATTGTCATTAAATTGATATATAAACGCTAATTGACGTTTTTGAGTGTAGTTTAATTGATTGATCTACGTTCTAACTTAAAGTTGGTTCTAACTACCGCTAAAATGTCTACCCTACACGACGATCGACTATCAAATCATACATACTACCGTGTTGCTACTATATTTAGACCAAAAAGTTGAATCTAGAAATATTTGTTTACAAAATTCATTATCTATACATAAAGTATGTTTGTGTATGTAGATCATTTTTATTGTATTTTTTTTCAAGTCCATTATTTATGCACCTTGCATTGTATTGTCTTTACTAATGATAGCCATGAATGTTTTTTTTTGCTGTACTGCTGGGACTTAAGTTGGTATTTGTCCGATAGTGAATCAAGAGTTAAATGCTAGGTCTACATTTCTGAGTACAGCTGTAGAATTATTAGGATGATGATTTTTAGATGATAGCAAAGTTGGCGGCATTTGGTATTTTACTAAAATTTTTGTAAGTTTAAACAGTTACAACATTTGACAGTAAATTATATTTACGAGTAAAAGTACGGAATAGCAACAGCCAACAGAATGTAAACAAAAGCTGTATATCTTAACATCTTTGCTTATTCAATTCAAAAGTTGTATGCAATAGTCTTTAACTTTGAAAGAATATTTTTACAATTTACAGGAGTTATCTGAAGTGGCGAGATATATCCCAGACATTTTTTCGTGATCTAAAATTTTATATATTTAAGAGGTCATTTACAAAATATTTATTTTGCAAATGTAGTTTTCACATATAAGGTTTATACGGTATTTTACACTCATAAGAATCATAAGGTGAGGTTGAATGTTCTACAGTCATTCCTTACGAATTTCCAAGGTTTTATACGACACGGTCTTTAATATAAGGCTGTATATTACATGATCTTTGCTTTACAACAAAGCAGAAAGCTGTTTCACAACAGCACGGAATACTTCATTAGAGACATCGTAACCACAATATTCGATTCCCAATCAGGGAAATGAAGTATTTTCGTTTTGGTAGTAAGATAAAGTGCAGCGTTGAGTTCCTCCACATACCACATTTTTTTTAAATTTCATCTTGAACTCACTATACCATCGAAGACTATACACCGTGACCTTTTGAAACATAATAATATTACATTACAATAATAATGCAGAATGATCTCGATGTAAACGCCGCCTCGCACGCAGTGGTGCAGTGGCCAATATGTCTGAAGGCGGCGGCGGCCCCGCTTGACGTACACCACTCTCTTGATAGAAGATTTGTGCTTTACCACAAGCCGCGCCGAGAACTACGCTGTCTTCGCTCCTGTGGAGGAATTTGTGGTTTATTTTTGGTAAGAAATAACTCGCTTCTTAGACAGGGCATTGAGGCAATAACCTTGCTTGACATTCAAATAAAAAAAACGAATAGTACAGAATATAAAATATTTTAGAGTAGTTTTATTTATAATTTTAAAGGGTCTTAGGGATGTAAATTTGAAAGAAAAATTATTTTGCATTTTTTATGTACGACGCATACTTCATTAATACAAAACAGTATATACTTATTTAAATTCAGTTCTTTTAAAAATAGTGTATAAATCATATAGTAATAAGAATATACTAACTGTACTAAAACTTATTTTTAGAAAAACTTGCCTCAAAATAAACTCTGTCAAATCAGGTTGTTCCTCAAACTCGTTGTGTATAAATCCCATAGTAGCTATGTCTAGAGCCGCCCACGGCCCGCCCTTCTTCACAGTGCCCCAATCTGGGTCCAGTACTAGATAACTATAGTCGCAAGTATCAGTTTCTGTTGCGAGTGGTTCCATGCATTTTTGTTCGATAGGCCCGAGCGCGTTTAAGGAAGTTTCCCACTAAAATAAAAAAACAAATATTCTTTATAGAGATAAGCAGTGATTAAAAATGTGCTTTACCATATTGGGTTTATAGACTCAAAACGTCGCATTAGTCGAACTAGAGGGAAATGACAATAATTTAAATGTAAATATCTGTCTGTCGCGTTACAGTAACACTTTGCCCACCTGCGCGACGACTGGTCTTTTTTTAGTATTCATTTGTGAAATATGATTGTTATTATTAAGACGATTATTGAAACATAGGTATTTTTGGGCATTTACTGGTTTCCATCACATTGCCATTGACATGGTTTTATTTGAGCAACAGTGATGCTGAGCCGAAACGACTATTGTTTTTTGTTTAATAACACTAACGATACACAATAAAATATGAAAATGCTTAGTTTATGATTATAAAAATACATAAACTTACCAAATTATTAATAGTATCTGTATTATTAGCCGCATCTAAATCCAGTAGTTCCAGTAACGCCATATTGTGTAGTCCACTCACAAATAATGCGCATTTGACGGAATTTTCACTATAAGAGGGAAGCGAGTCGATGTCGCAATCTGATTCAATGTCTGAATCGTCGCTGTCGTGTTTTTGATGTTTTGTTCTGAAAACGGGATGAAAATGTATGAGATTGAGGGTAGTCGTTATAAATGAAGAGGGAATAATGATATATTGCTGTTGTGTAATACTATTTATATACAAACACCAAACCAATTATCATTAGTGTATCTATCTAGAGATAATTTCTGGGGGGGCTTGACTCTAGCTTTGAACAGATATGTTCGTGTAAATGTTGTTTTTATAATTTTTCGGGACAAATTTTGTTGTAAGTAAAATTTCTGGGGTGGGCACGTCCATCCGGCTAGCCCCCTCCCTTCATGCATATAATGCAGTTGAACTAAACAACTGTAGATAGCGATGTTAAATTTGGTTTTAACTTTAAAATTAACTTATTTATATATCTTGTTGTTGCTAAAAACCATCTTAAATTGATATGCATTGATACACAAGGCAATTGCATTTTATTTACGTTTAGATATTTTGTTACTTAAAATTAAATTTATGTAGATTTTATGATGTTCGACTCACCTTTCTGAAAAAGTGACTTGTTTTTCCAAAGCTGGTGTCATAAACTCCCTTAATTCCAACGGAGTCATCACTCTACTACTATATCCACTAGATTTGTCAGAGAAAGCTAAGTGACTCAATTTCTCCATCAAAGGCGTTAATTGCACACCAGACAATTTCTTTTTTAAACTAACAGTATCTTCAGTGTTAGTGTCCGAATTCTCCGACAGAGACTTGAGCGGTAGTGACAAACCTTTACGCCTAGATTGGTCTGACGTTATTTTCTCCTTTACAACTTTTTTTGGCGTCCTTTGCGGTGATTTCATTAAATCAGAATCGAAATCTTTAAATTTATCTAATTCACACAATTTTAAGTTAAAATTAAACATGTTTTCTTCTTTAGATTTCCTTTTTATTCCAGAGTAATACTGTTCTAAATATTGGTTGAATAAAGACTCGGATATGGCGACGCCATCATTCCTAAAAACTGGGAATAGCGGGTCATTAATGGTCATTGTGTTTGGATTTTTTTGTTCGTCATCCATGTTGGAATTAGACAATTTTGTTTTAGAATTGGTCCTATTTGAAATATTTCTTAACGCTTCCTGTAAGTCGGTGACGCTAGCCAATTTTCTTATAGACTCGGGCTTATTAATAAAATGTTCGCCTATACAATTGCCGTCTAACACAACTTTAGTGTCTTTTGTCTCCTCCATAACACCGTTTGGGCAATTTTCTATATTTTTTAGTACATCCGGTTCAATTGTTTTATCGTCATCAGGATTTTGGCATATAGATAGCATATTGCCATGCAGTCTTTTATATTCGACCATAGGTGTGGAACAAACACTAGTTTGTCCTGTAAATACTTTTTCGTTTTCCTTAACATCTTCATCTAAGGATTTTTGATTTTTAAAACTCAAGGACAGTTTATTTGGCCGTGGCCTTGGTTTATTTGTGAAGGGCACTACGTCTGGCATGCTGGGTTTCCGTTCGATTCCCGGATTCTCTTTGTTAGGTGGTGATATCATTGTGTGGTCTTCTTCCGGTACGGCAGTAAATAGTAAGGATTTGTCTCTTTTCATACCGCTAGTTAGGTGGTCTCGTGTTTTCTCTTTTTCTGCTTCTTGTAACTGGAACATTATATTTTTAGTAATAAGGCCATTTTAATGAGGTAATATTTAAATGAGATGTTTGTTAGTTCAATTCTAATCCTGGGGAGTGTTTGTATAAAAATATTTTTCTTCATTAACAAAGTGCAACATTGATTTCGGCCGCCCCGTGACATATGTTTAGTCAAAGACAAAAGAAATTGAAAATATACTGTTTATTAAAATTAAATTAAATTAAATTAGCTTCACGCTGTATCCCGCACACAGCAGGGT
>DWAL01000566.1:0-10439 GCA_018230405.1 Heliconius hortense
GGATCGAACCCACAACCAGTCGGTTTTACAGTCACACTTAAAAATCTTAAATAAAGACAAAAACAATAAAAATCAAAATAATTACTCAAATCTAATAATATAACTCTATATTAACATTATTCTTTAACGTAACGTTTACATATATGATATCAATTTCTTCAGTTAGGGACAAATGGCTTAATAGGTATTGGCTTTAATGTTTCTTTCTACATTTACCGACATATAGCTTTACATGGGTTAAATGAATGGTATAAGCATTCTATATTTTACAAAGTTAATAAAAACATAAAAGAAGCCATCGTAGCGGTGCGGTACGACATCTGAGTGGCAAATGAGTTATTTTCATGACTTCTCTGGTAACCAAGACAAGGCACGGCCTTGAATCCCGCACACAGTAGAGTAGGCAGAGGGGACCTAGTGTTAAGACACCCCATTCCCCACTTTCCGCTGAATTCTGGAGGCGTATTGTATGTTGAGTGGCGGAACTCAACGTATAAATTTAATGCAGTCAACGGTGCATATTACTGATAACTTATATTAATTTCAATTAAAATATAATATGTAACAGCCACAGAACCAGGAGGGGGTTCAGGTCGTTCGACGCCCAGCACGCCGTCCACGCTGTCCCCCGGCGCGGCGCTCTCGCGCGCCCAGTCCCTGTCCAGCGAGACGCCGCTGGCGCCCCTCACGCCCATACTTACTGGGTGAGTCGTTTGGACTTTACAAATGTTGTTTTTTAATATGATGTTGGGTGATGTGGAGTACAGTAGAAATCACGATTATCTGGCTTTGTGTTGGTTCTAGATATTCGGATAATCGAATAGCCTGATAATAGAATGTGTGAATAAAAGTTTCTTGTTAATAATTTATTATGATAGTAATAAAAATATACATCGTATTTATTTATTATAATTATTTTTCAAATATTTGTTAAGTCATGCTTTAAAATCTCAATATCAATTCATCCTTCACCTGGATAATAAGTTCAGGTAAATGCAAAAGTGTGTCACTGAAGTCCGGATAATCGAGTCTCTACTGTATATGCAAAGGTGACTTCGATGTTTTGTTTTGCTATATTACCACAATACGAATATTTTATGAACCTGGACATAAATTTATAAGTGTAATTAAATATATTATTATACCAAATTATTTTTATTGGCTATGAACTCTATTGCAACTGTATGTATGCAGTGTATTGCAGTTATATGTATTTCGTTGTATAAAATTATGGTTAGACCAGACAATAACGATATCACAATATCATAAAATATGGCATTATAGCAAAGTAACACATATTAAAGTATTCTTTGTATGTCTCCATTCTTTTAATCAAGATCTTTCTTATACTAAAAAAATAAATATTAGTAAATGTTTGTTTTATATTTTAGATCATCATATCTCATTTATAAGATAGGAAACTATTTATTATACATATACATATAAGAATAATAAATGAAATTGATTATATATTTTGGAGATATCACATCTGAATCTTTTAAATATTGCAATATAAAGGTGTTTTAAAATATTTATATTTCTTTGGGCTTTTTTCTCAATTTATCGTACTGTCATAAGTTGTATATGTTTACAATATCATTTTATATTAATATATGTTATATTTCTTAACTGTTTTTTTCAAAAACATTTTAAACACCTTTATATTTATTTTATGTTAACACTATATAATGTAGAATATATTGTTATTTCTAGATGTTAGTGGTAATAGTAAAATCTTCACATGAGTTTTTCATTTTGGTTTATAAGTGTGTGTGTGGCGGACTTTAGAAGTCTGGAAATTAAATTCACTGGTTTATAGATTATCATTTGCCTTATCTAAAAATATTTATATGTGTAATATTATTGTATATGGTGGATTTATTTATAGAATTAATTAGCCTAGGATAATTTCTGATTAATACTCAATTTGTGTGTTACATATGGACAATATTAACATTGATTCTATATAATTAAAGTCTAGTTTCTCACAACTGGCCTGCTTTGACTATATAAATAATAATATATTTAAATACTTAAAAATATATTTTTAAACATATTAGAGAACATATATTAAATCAAATTAAGCATATGTAACACATAATTCTTATATACGTATATATATAAATCTTATATTATTTCTAGTTGCTTATATATTGATTTATTGTTTAAATTTTTTCTCGCGTCGCCGATGCAGAGGTAAAAAAACAGTTTTGGCTCATATCATCCCCTCATTGTCCCCTTTATTATTAACCCCGGTGTTCCCTTTCAGCCACCGTATATCACCCGATGGGAATACAAATGGCGAGGATAAGAGTAAATTAGCCCATCAACAAACATACAGGTACATTCACACACGCACACTCATGCAGCACTATGGTTATGGTATATGTATAAGCTATGCATGTATTTTTGCTTTATATTTGTATATGTATGTGTGTATAGCTTAAAATGTGCTTAATTTAGAACAGAATGTTTAATGTATATAGAATTTGTTAATTAAGCGCATTTTGTGCTATTTAAACCTGGTGTATGTCGTTTAGTATGTGTAAGTCTGCGCTTTCAGCTGTTTATATAATAAAAAATATCTTATTTGATATAACTTGGCGAAGCCCTGTGGATGCGCTCACTATTGGTAAAGTAACTTTAAAGGGATTTTTTGTATTTTAATAAGAAATCTGGTCGTCATAATATGGAATGGGTGCTTTAAATTGTGACTAACCGCTAACTAGCTATAAAATGCTTTGATCACGCTTATAAGTAATACCAGTTCTAAAAACATGTACGTTTATCGTAAAGTTAATAAATGCACAGGCTTTACAGAACCTACAGCCAATGGTATATATTCTGTAATTTACTCTTTTTAAATTCCAGACAATACAAAGAAGCCCTAAGACAACAAAGACAGCAAGATGTCTACCGTCCCCGAACAGAGCAACCCTCACCAGAATTAGATTCCACTCCCCACTCACAAAACCAAAGTCCAATACATTTCCAAAAATCACCGCATTCACCTATAAATGGTTACAATATGTCCCCTTACACCCGTTCTCTGTCAAATAATGCCCCAGTTTCCCCAAATACACCAAATTCTCCTATTCTCCATTCAACGCCCAGAAGATTTCAAACACAAAACGGAAATCCAGAGAAAACGGAAGAAATGAAACGGCCGGTTCAGAAAGTAGTTCCGTCAAGAAACGTAAATAAAACGTATCCATCCGTTAACGGGAACGTCGATTACACGCGAGTCAACGGATCTGAAACATATACGAAGCCCACTTCCCCTACAAAGTCTCCTACTAATACGTACACTTTAAAGTCTAATATACCCAGAACGGTGAACGGCGATGCTAAATTGTTAACTACGTCTGTAGCGTACTTGAAAGGTGCAGGTTCAAAGCCGCCGAGCAAAATATGGAATAAAGACACGCCTCCAGATAAGTTGAGTTTTACCATGAAGAGGGAATTTGATAAACAAAAGGAGGAGACGGAGCTATTACAGCAATTGAGAACGGTAATGGCAGTTTGTGTTTTTTTTTTAATATTTATTGCTGAAGGCGGCGGGTTTTGAAATAATATTATATAGATTTCGTTTTCCATTTTTTAATAGAATTTAAGACTTTGTTTTGAGTGATTGGTGACCCATTCGGGCAATGCGCAGATAATCGAGTCGCGGCTGAAGATGTCGCTGCCGGCGCAGCTGGCGGGCGCGCTGGCGGACGGCGTGGTGCTGTGCCACCTCGCCAACCACGTGCGCGCGCGCGCCGTCGCGTCCGTGCACGTGCCCTCGCCCGCGCAGCCCACGCTCTCCATGGCGCGCTGCCGCCGCAACGTGGACAACTTCCTGGAGGCCTGCCGCAGCTTCGGGGTGGAGGAGGTGAGACTCTTTGTTTGTGTCGCTCCTCAAGTATCGATAAAAGACAAATATACTAACATTTATTTAATACTGGATTTTATAAAATAATGATTAGTGAAATAAAAAATATTTATATTTTTTAGTTACATTATTATTAAGTTTTAAAATCTTTTTCATATTTCCCGATAAGAATTAGAAAATCGTAATTAGAGATGTATAATTTTTATATATTATATAGTAAAGTTTATAAGCTTTATAATCTATTTTTTTTCATTTTACATATCCCCCTACTTTATATCTTAGTATTAACTATTATTCTAGTTTGATAAGGTTATTCATATTAAATATTTGTTAATTATTAATAGTACATTTAAAATCGTGACCGTAACTTCAAAACGCGTCAACAGTTTCGTTGCAGGGTTAGATATCCTTTCGCGAGAACTTTATTAGAATCAAGTCAATTAAGAAATTAACAATGAAATAAAAAAAAAACAAAATGAAATTAAGAAAGGGGGTGGCGTGTGTTCCAGGAGGACATCTGTTCGCCAGACGACATACTGTGCGACGGCGGGCTCGCCGCCCTTGCCCGCACACTGCACGCCCTCCATACGCTCTCGCGGAAGGATATACACCCACACTACACCACCGAAGATACTACCGACATAACGGACCAAATGGACACACAAAACAGCCCGGAATTCCACACACACCCACACTTCACCACCGATACCGAACACGAAGCCATTACGGACCAAAATAGCCCACAATTTGACACTATCACTGTCAACTACAGGAGATACAGTGAGGATAGATACATAAGCAATTTTAACTTCGTCGAACAAAATTACACGTTCGATGAAACAGAAGAATATCAACTGAACGATAATAACAACTTGGATTTGGGTAATGATTCCCCACAGGTACAATATTCACCTGTTTATAACAATGAGCTCAGGATTCGTGGACCTTACTACCATAAGAATAAGATTCAATTTGTAACACCGTTCTGTAATGACGGCATACTCAAAAGTGATAACCTAGAAATATACGACACAGACGAAGTCGATTTTCCAATCGAATTAAACGAGAATATCGATATCGATAGGTATGATCGAGACAAAATGAATTTAGATATACAAATCAATTATGTGAACGTGGTGGAATCGGCGAGGGACAGAGAGAATAGAATCTTCTATACTTGTTTATGTCTAGGCGGGTTCGTCGTGTCCGCCATCTTGCTTATTCTATATCCTCTATAAATTATCTGTGTAAACAACTTATCCTAAAATTACGTACGTAGTAATTAGTTGATAGTGATCTTCTATTGCACTCAATGCCTTATAATAACAGTCAAACTGTGATTTAATACAAACTGAGGCTGCTGTTTTACATAAGAAAGTAGCATTTTTTAATTGTCTTGCTTCTTTTTTAAACATTAAAAGCGTTTTTTTTATTTATTCTCTTTAAATGTACAACGCACATTTTTAAAGCGTGAATGATATGGTTTTTTTTCTTCTAAGTGCTACTTTTTTAATATTGAGACTGATGAAGGTAATTAAAAGTATTGGATGTCTTTAAGGAATTGATTTTTTTAGAGGTGTATTTTTTTCTATATACTTTTAGTTTACAGTTTAAGATTTAAATGAGGTTAATATTTAAAATGCAGTAAATTGATGACTTTTGATTATTTTTATTGAAGGTTTTTCTCACAATAATCATATACTAGAAAGACAGTAATTCTAAATTTAAAACAAAATATATATATATATCTTTATCAATTTTCCCTTAGTAATTAATACAAGTAAAATTTTTTGTTTTTTACTTATAAAAAAAAGTCTTGAATATGGACCATGTGTAGATTTTTTGACGACTTTTACATCACTCGCTTAATTTAAAATAATGTACGATATGATTTGTTTTGTATTCTGTTAGTCAATAGTTTTAGTTTTATGATTTTTTTATTAATATTAGATATTTTTGATGTTTCTAAAAAAATAAGGGGTTTTATAAAGACGCTATTCTGTAAAGTGATAAATTAATTCTTGGTTAGAAACTAAATTTCTATAAATTATAATATTTTGTCTTTCATCTTTTAATTTTTTTATATGCTATTTTAAAGTGAATCTCACTTTTTTAATTGAATTTACAAATATGGCTAAATTTATTTGATTTTTTAATGATTTTATATTATTCATGAAGATCTCATTTTATTTGCAAAGGAATTTGTTGTTTTTTTCACTTTTCTGTAAAATATTGTTTTTGTATTCTAGAATGTTACGATCTCAATACAACTGACGTTTTCTTTTCTTTTCTTGTCATTGATATAACAACTAACATATATAAAATAGATTGTACTTAGTCAAGTTGAATCACATAGAAGTTTTCTAAAGTTTTACCTTTATATTAAAAAAAACCTTAATTTAAAATATAAATGTAGAAAAACGCTTAATAAATAAAATTTCGAATTTCGATTTGAAAGAAATAAATACATTTATAAAAATCACACGTTTCATCTCCACAAAGGTTTTATTATGAAAATAATAAAAATAAATACATTTTTACTAATAGTTTATTTTTAAAATGGTGCAATATCGACAATGTATACAGTACAGTACAGTACAATGTATATACAGTCTTCCCATGATATTTTTTATAGTTTTCAATTGTTCTTGATAGTGCCAAGCAAGTTTTTCATATCAGTGGTATTGTTATCGTAAAATAGATTTAATATTTAAACATCACATTTTAATATTTTTTGCACTTCTGTCGCTTACACATATTTACTTCTATTTAATAGTCATTTTAGATGTAGATTGATTAAATATTAATAAATATTTATTGATGCAGCAGCTTTATTTATGGCGAGTCGTAATTTTTTTTATAAAATTATTAATTTATTAATGATATCTAAAAAACACAAAATGTTTAACTAAAATGTTTTATTTTTATATGATTTTAGATTATTTAAGAACGTTATACGTATATTTCTTTATGTATTTTAATGGGCGTTGTACGTACTGTATTCTTAGTTTCTATTACGACGAGTCATTGCTGTATAAAATAAACTTAAATTCAGTTATGTTAAAATGTAGTGTTATATTTTTATGAGCTTCTCTTACAAAACTAAAATATATTCTCATAGTAATTTATTAATGATTGAATGTATTTAAAATGTGTTGGCATATTACTATGTTCTTTAGTTTCGTCCTTTTAAGCTCAGAATGAGGTGTAATTCATATATTCATAAATTCCTTTTTTTTTAATTACATTACTTTCTATGATATATTTTAATATAATTGAATTTAGCAATAAAGCTAAGGTGCAAAATGTATGAAATGTATGCGTGAAAATGATAATAAAAACAGTTCTAAAGTACAATGGTCGCGATGTATTGGTGCGAGTGTTTCTTATTAAATAAGAATTGTATGCCTTAATCGAATTCATATCGTTATTGTATTATAATGCAAACGCGTTATCTTAGCATTTATGCGGGGGCCGTTTACATGTCATGGTTTTTTTATATTAATTCCCTTTATATATTCAATATTGTTGTTTTATCAATTTTTATAATTTTATGATTCTTTTTCAATGAGATGTAATTATAGTTAGATTTTCATTTAAATATTTACTTTCCTCTTTCTTATGCTTTTTAGAAACTGAAATAGATATGAATGTAAACGGTGCTCAGTAGTGCGTAGTGATATTTAGACTTATATTTCGAGGCTTTTTCGTATATATTGGATGAAAGATTTATTAAAAAGACAATTTTTTAATATTTTAATGGATACTAACATTTATTCCTAAGAAAGCCAACCTAACAATGTTGCCAACAGTGAATTGCATTTAGAAACAATATTAAAGTAACTTTACCCTTTTAAGATTATTATAAATAACAATTGCGAACGACAAGTTTTTAATAATAATTTCTTGCATTCCAAAGATATTTTATTATTATTATTATAAATAAAAGACAGTTTGTTTGTCTGTCGATATGTGTATATGTTTATATTATATTACTTCTAATAAGCATTTCCTATTGTCTGCTAGTAGTAGATATAAATATGAATATATTTTGGGCATATTTAGTTTTTTTCCATGTATTTTAAGGTTTTTGCATTTAATAACTGGTTTAGTGACTTTTTTCTATTTATTCAAAAAGGTTTTTGTTATTTCATATACCGGGCTTTTATCCTTAGGGTTGTCAAACTATAAATCGTATGCAGTGAATGAGCTTCTGCTCTCTTTTTTCTACATCGTCATTGATCCATATAATTCCGTCAAATTATTTTTTTAAATACCAAATTAACAATAAATATTTTTGTAAGAGCTTGTCCAAATAATTAATTTTCCATTAAATGTGATAACCCTCTTGAATACTTTAAAAAACTACAATATTAATATCTCGATCCATTTTTGTTTTAGTCTGTGTAACAATATTTGTGAGTGTTTAAAAAATTTATTATTTTTGAGCTTTAACTTTTCAAGTACAATTATTATATGACTAAGATATATAAGGTAGATTAACATATAATTTATTCATAAATATAATATATTTATTAATTATTATTGGCTTGAGGTGCTTGGGTATCCTGTGTAGTTAATGGCTGGTTTTAATTATAATTTTTTTTGGATAAGTAGTGCACAAATTTCAGCGTAAAAATACGTCGAATATTAAAAATAATAGAAAAAAAAAACAATTTGTTAAATATTTTTTTGTACTATTTATAAAACATTTTACACTGATATATTGTTTGTTTCTAAGTCCTTATTTGATTTGTTTAATATTTTCTCTGATTGGTTCTAAAAACATGATGTACCGCGGGGCGGTAGCTAATTTAAACTATTATTGATAATTTTATTCTTGTGTTTTACTGTTAGATTTATAACATTCTGAAAATATGTCTGACGAAGTAATCATTTGTTCCATTTGTGGGCTATGCAGAGAAAATAAACTTTGTAAATATTTAAAATAAAAGAAAAATATGAGGTATAATTATTAATGATAGATTAACTATGATTTCTTGCCTCATTGTGGGCATTAAAACCAGCCTTCTAATATATTCCATTACTTTAAGGTGATTGATTGAATTGGAGGTTGTTTTTTTTTGTTCTATTAGTTTTTCTTAATGGTATTGAAAATTTAATTTTCTTTAACAAGTGTGTTTATAATGTTTGTTTTTCTTGAATTTATGTATGAATGTGTTCTAAAGTTGTTTTGGTATATACCGTTAAGGAACCTAAAAATGTACTTTTTTTTGTATGTACTTACAATGTTTTTCTCGATTATTAATTAAATTCTTATTGGCATTTCTTTTGTTTCATTTATGATGTTGATTTTTTTATTAACATTATATCGTTGGTCGTAATGGTCAAATTAGCTGCTCATATAAGGAATTTCATGGACTCTTTTATCGACATTACTATGTCGATAAAAGTGTCTATATCTATAGTATTCTACAATGCTTAATAAATTTGAACACCACAACATGAAAATAACTTATGATAAATCACAATAAATGTAAATATCAATAGGCACATAAAAAAAATAGTAATTAGTTATTAAAGCATTTTTAACGCTTTTTTTTTAAATTATATTTACAATTTTCTTATTCAGAAACTGATGTGCTGTGCAGCAGACGTACTCGAAGGCAAAGGGACCGTTCAAGTGGCTATCACAGTAACAGAACTATTAAGAAGACATGCAACCATTAGAGAATCGATACCTGCTCCCGTTCAATCGATACCCACTCCTACCGCCACCTAGCGTCCAAAACTAGCGGTAGCACCACTATCTACGCTATCTCTTTAGTAAAGTATCGATTCGATGAGATTAATCGATTTATCGTGGGATCGATATTAATCAGTATGGCTCGAAGAACCACATTGAGATTAGAACCCTACCCTCTCTCTTTAGTGAAATGTTGAAATGATAAGATAATAATCGAATTGATGTGGAATCAGTAATAATCGGTAAGGCTCGAAGGACCATTTTATAATTACTATTCTTTAAGTTTTCTTATGATGGTTGTCAACTAAAGATGTTGAAATTCTATGTTGAATCGATATTAATCGATATGGCTCGAGGGACCTTTTATTATTTATA
Organism: Heliconius hortense; assembly: GCA_018230405.1. Classification (NCBI taxonomy): domain Eukaryota; kingdom Metazoa; phylum Arthropoda; class Insecta; order Lepidoptera; family Nymphalidae; genus Heliconius; species Heliconius hortense. The sequence continues at coordinate 9,957 of DWAL01000566.1, forward strand.
TTATTTTTTTTCGTTTTCGATGTGATGTTAGACTATGCTTCTAATTTTTATAGATGATAGACAAAAAGAGTATATTGATCAATCGAGAATGGAATTGATATTATTCGATCATACTCGCTATTTTTCGGTTAGATATTTGTAGTCTAGAACTCTATCCTTCTGGTTTTTAGGATAGTGGTCGTAATGAGGGCATTGTCCTTATGCATAACTATTTAGTTATATTGGAAGTGTCAGCGTTTTTATGATGTTAAACTTGATGGTATAATATTATATTAATAATATTAGAATCCATGTTACATATATAATTATATATTTGTGATCTGAATTATTTAATTTTGATTATGCATTTTAAATAAGATGTACCATTTTCTAGAATTTTCATCAAACAAAACCAATAGCTATGTTTGTTTATATTAAAGTAAATTTTGAAATAAATTCTTTCTTATAATGTTTAAAGCTTAATATGAACACTTATTACTAGTC
>DWAL01000567.1:0-10437 GCA_018230405.1 Heliconius hortense
GTGAAGGAAATTAAAAAAATATATATATTTATAAGATCTTTGATTCTTACACATTTTAAATGAAACTCTTTAATCGCATATATCTGATATTATATACCAACGTCTATGACCACTGACTACTGCAAAGTGTTTGAAAAGGTGGGTTTTCTAATACATGTAATACAAAAAATGTGTGGTCCTTCTCTTTCCTATTCTGCATGAGATAAGTCCCAGCTTTTATTGCCAGAGTTTGACTTGATCTACAGCAATATTTTGGTAGTTAGTCTATCAGCTCTCATGTCTCTATCAATAACGTAATAACATAAACATACATAATTAATTTAAATAATTTAAAGACTTTAATTTAAAATACAATTATTCTTCTAAGTAAGAAAAAAAATCCTATCAGATGCTGTCCCACTGAAAGAATAACAATAATTAAACAGGATGAATGTAAAAATGAAAACAATATATTTATAAATATAAATATGATTTGTATCAGAATGAGTTCAAAACCTACACATAGCTAAAGAAAGTAAAGTAAAGTTGTACAAGATATTATAATATATCTAGTTTAATATCACATTTTCCAATTTGATTTAAATCAAAATAACATACATAAATTTTTATAATATGCAAATTTTCTGTAATACTAAGTTTTTTTTTCTAAATATTTATATGTAAAAAAATATGCATAAACACATAAAATAATTACTTATGTTGAGAGTTATAAATTATTATAAGGTAATGGATACTTTAAATAATTATATTATTTTAGTGTTGAATTGAGAATCTACGGATAGGTAGAAGAGATCCAAACAGTACATGTTGTATAACTGGGAACTTAGCAAGTACTTCCTTTTTGTACATTTTTATTAAACCCTGGTTTATTTTGGTCCAAGATCCAACAGCACTAATACTCCACAATTGATTAGAATGCTCAGCAAATGGACCCTTTTTTACTTCTTTAATATATTTTATACATGAGAGGAACATATATTCATCTGAATATTTGTCAATTATATCATCTTCTAAAAATTTACCAGGAGGATATATTCTTGGTTGATCTATAAGTTGAGAACTACCCCAAATAAATGGAACAAATTGATAATCATCCAAACTCCAAACACCATGGCTTCCTGCTGGCTCCATTCTATAAGTCTGTTGTAGCTTTCTTGCAATTTGAAGATATTTATTAAATATTAAAAATACAGTAGCTACATTATCTTCAGTATTCAAATATCCAATTTTATAAAGACAGCAAAGAAACATAATAAATGACATTTCATGACCTGTGCCATAATCAATCCTTGTTGCATTACCAAAACTCTCTACTAAATACACTTTTATTTCTGCAATAGCTAAATGCAATTGAATGTCTAATGCTTCTTGAAGAAACTGTGTAGAATTCTGTTTTATTTTAGCTAACCAGTCTTGAAATGCAGAATTCCCAAATCTTTGTGGTTGTTCCACAGGTGGAAATTCATCAATTATTTTCTCAATTTTATGAAGTAGATCAACTATTTTGGTCACATTACTTGAGATCTTACAATCAACTGAAAGGGGTTTTCCTTTAATTGATTCATTTAAAGTAGCAATAAAACCTGTATATTCCATATAAGCTTCAGACTTTTCCCAAATGGCCATATCAGTTATTGTTTTTACAGCTTTCTGTGGCTCAAGAAAGCGATGATTCACAGGAAGTGTAGGAACTGTTTTCTCTTGTTTAGCTCCATCACCAATAATACTATCTGCAATCATCTATATAAAACAAACAAAATATACTTAAAAACATTTTAGATTTTTTTTATTTAAATACATTATATTCCCTATTATATTCTTTTAACCACTTATTACAATATTTGTTATCATCAAATCTATTACATAAATCTCATATCTTTAAACGTAGCATGAACTCGCATTTGAATTAAAATTCTTTACTTATGCAAGTATAGTGACGGCGATAAGCTTGCCTAATGAAGGTCAGTAGTGTCAAACGTAGCGACAATTCACATGCTCGAACTTACTGATTTGCGGCGTAATTTTAGCCTACATAGGCTAATTTTATTCAAAAAATGGACCGAATTTTACGAGGCATAATGAGATATCGGGTTTTGGATCGAGCGAGCATGGTAAAACAATTTCAAGAAGTCAAAGACAATCCTGTGGTAAGTTGACTTAACTAACCTTTAATATTCTTTTAAGATTTTATAAGGAACTCCGATTAATTATTGGCTTAACTGTGTGTAAAAATATGGACTTTTTAAGATAAATACAGTTTATTATTAGCGCTTAAAATGTATTGTTATGACACCATGACAGTTGACCTTTGCGTACACAGATAAAAAATAAAAAATGCCACAGAATGTAAAACGTAAAGACATCCCCAGAAACAACTGGCATAACCTAAAAGTATGTGAAATAATTTAAGAAAATGATTAAGTAAAATATTATCATCGTTGTATGTTTGTAGCCGAAGGCTATATTCTACACATGTATGGACAGTCGAATGATTCCTACTAGATTCACAGAAACTTCTGTGGGCGATATGTTTGTTGGTACGTAGAAAAAAAATAGTTTTATTATTATTTAGTTCAGTTTTTAAGTAATAACAAGCTTTCTACATTAAAGTTAGACTGGTCTTTTTATCAAATCATATTTATTTTTCAGTAAGGAACGCAGGAAATCTTATACCACACTCTGAGCATTTTGTAGATGAAATGACGAGTTGCGAACCTGCCGGGTTAGAACTTAGTTGTATTATAAATGATATAAAACACGTTATAGTTTGTGGTCATAGCGATTGTAAGGCAATGAATCTATTATACAAATTAAAAAGTGACAAGGAATCCAATCTTGTAAGTCCATAATATATTTTTTAAATTAATATAAGGATAGTGCAAGTATAAAACTTTTATCTTCAATATCAGGAACAAAGAAGAATCTCTCCACTAAAATCATGGCTTTGTACACATGGGAAAACAAGTTTAAACAAATTCTTAGATATTAAAGGTGATTTTGAGAAGCCAATGCTTTTTACTGGTGAAACACCACAAAGAAAATTTGTGGCATACATCGACCCTGAAAATAGATTTTGTATTGAAGATAAGCTATCTCAGGTAAGTTCCACAAAAATATATTTTTAAAGTAGCAAGTTCATTGTAAAACCAAACATTTGTCTAAATAAAAATATTAATAGAATATTTTGAAAATGGTACACCAAATTCTTGTTTTAGGTGAATACTCTACAACAACTTCAAAACATCGCCTCATACGGAATGTTGAAAAAACGATTAGAAAAACACGATTTGCACATTCACGCACTGTGGTTTGATATTTATACAGGAGATATTTATTATTTTAGTAGGAGAGCAAAAAGATTTATTATTATTGATGAGTCAAGCTATGAAGTTATTTTAGCAGAAATAAGAAGATATTATTCGTAATTATAATACTCAGTAGCAAGTTCAGTATGTTTTCGTAAATTTCTATTAGTCTAAAAATACATATGGTTGCTGGGACCAATTTCCTTACTTAAAAAATAATTAAGTACTCTTTTAATGTATTTTTATGGTGTTAATTATAAGCAAAAAGTTATTTTTTTTACTATGTTTATTAGAGTATTAGAGTTGTAAAATATCTTATATTATACTAATCTTTAGTTGCATAACATAATAAGCAAGGTACCTTGCATATTTCTACTACGTCTGACGTATATTTTTCTATAACACTTTGTACTTATATGTTTAATATATATTTATGAAATTCATATCTGCGGTGCTTAAGAAATTGCTTACTGCCTTATTAATTTATATTGTACTCTTAATAATGAAATTACATGAGAAACATTTTAAATTATAAATATTTGATCTTATTAATCTAAAAGTGTGTTTTATCTACAATTCAGTATACTACTTTTTTTATTTTTGTAAAAGTTTATTATAGAATAAGAGTTATTAAATTTATTTTACAATTTATACTTAGCTTATTTTACCTTAAGCAATTTTTAGCTCTTTTAGCTCAATTTTTAGGTTTTTTTTATTAAATATAGTATTTTTTATATGTTCATTAAATAACACATTTTATTGTTTTATTTTTAAAACGTTACATTTATACTTGTCAATATTAAATATAGATTAAGAATAATAATATTTGAACCTACTGAATTGCAACTAAAGAAAAACTAAACTTTAAACAAAATACGAAAATTAAATTTCAAATGATAAATTAAACATATTTTGCTTGTTACTACTATTTAACTTTCAAATATTTTACGTAAGAAACTTATAGAAATGTACCGTACGGTACTTACCGTGTATTCATTATTGCGACAACAACTATATATATATATAGTTAGAATAGTTAGTATTTCTATTCACCCCAGTTTACAGTATAGAGTTTAGATACGGATCGATCTACTTAATATTTTAACATTTATGTCATGTACTAATTACTTAATGAGTAATAATCATTAATGTCAATGTGAAATCTTGCGTAATTTATCCTGAAAAAATGGAGTGAGTTTGAGCAAGGTTAAATAAATTGAAGTTCCTATTCAAAATTATATAATAAAGTGAATCTTGAATTGGCTAAAGGTACAAAATTACAAATATATACTTGTCTTAATTATTTCAAATTGCATGGAAAGAATATGTATTACGAAATATTATTTAACAATATTTTGATTATGTGCCAGTAAAATATTTTTCAATTTTACTTTAATTTACGCTTATATAATCAAAAATAAGACATTTTCGTGTAAGTTACTCAAATGAAAAAATATTTTTTCTAACGACATTGTGATCTATATTTTAGTGTGATTGAATCTCAAAATGAATCCACAAAAAGTATTTGAATATAATGAAGAATCTCAGGCAGACCGCCTTGCAAGAAAATCGAAGGATTCACCCTTTATGATTATAGGTATTTATTACTCTGATATTGTAAATTCTTAGCATTAGGTAGTTGTAAGTTCATATCATATAATCACACTTAGAAATATTTATGTAATATTAATGAAGTACCTAGATAGGTACTTCATTAATATTCAAATCAGATGATTAGACAATGGTTTTTGTTAAGTATGGCTATTCAGTATACCCCTAAACATACATATATGTCTCTGGGCTTTTATCTACATACTATGCTAAACTGTTAAATGTATGTTTAATTAAAGAAATGAGAACACAAAATTGTTGTTTTTTTAAATTTCATACTCCATTTTCTTGCTTGAATTCAAGATATTGTCTACTGCATTTATTATGCCATTGCAGAACATAATCAGAACTTTGTATTGCCAGAGTGGAAATGAAAATAGTTAATTTAAAATTTATGTAGTTTTAAAAAATATATAATTATATATTTTTTCAGGTATATTAGGGTTGATAGGTGTGTGCGGGTATGGTGCTTATAAGTTCAAGAGTAGAGGCAAAATGAGCACAAGTGTGTTTCTAATGCAACTCAGAGTTGCAGCCCAAGGAACTGTTGTAGCAGCACTTACAATAGGTATTGGATATTCCATGACCCAACGATACTTACATAAGGATGAAAAAAAAGAATAAACTTCAAGGTTACTTAAAAACAATTTTAAATGTAGCTTCAATTATTTATTATAGTTAAATTATGTAAATAAAATTTTGACAGACTTATTAATCTCAAGTCAATCTCAGTTTAAATCTGTTGGACACAAACAATTCTATAAGTAGGAAATTTATTATTAAGTTAATTTATTATTAGCATAGGAATTAATTTTGTGTTCTGTGATCTTAGCATATAATAACAATTATGTTAACAATTTATTAATTTATGTAACATTACCACATAAAAAGAAGATACAATGTAAGGTTAGGCCTTATGTATTTACATGCAGTGCAGATTGGAAGGATTTTTGAAATCTTTAAATAATTAATGTCAATATTATGTTTACAATTTCAAAAATATTTTATTAAAATTTTTGCTTCATACTGTAATTCTTTTATTTATCCATATCAATTTATTTCTAATATTTCATATTATTATAATAAAATGTATATCTAATAGGTACTTTATTATTTGATAAGAATACTACTTAATTTTTATAGAAGAATATGAAGGAAGGCAGGGTTCTGGGTTTGATTCCCACTTGAGGAAGTGAAGCATTTACTATTTTCATTTACTCGCTCTAGTACCTAAAATGTTTAAAATTATTAAGCTAAATTATTACAGGTAGTTGCTTACCAGTTAGTTACTTTTGAACTTTGTTACTACTTATTTTTCATGTTAATAAATTAAAGGATCATTGCAAAAAGATTTAGAATAAATTTGAAATAAATGAAATATCCCAATACAACCATATATAATTTTATTCATAATATACATATAAAAATAATTTACAACAATCCATTTTAAGTAACATGCCATAAAAAGCTTTATATAAAAAAAATGTATACCTACTAACACATAAATAACTAAAACATAATTTAGAAAAATATCAATCACTTTTGCTGCGGTCAGAGAAACCTTTCCTTGTTTTTAAACTGTAATTTGGAATGGTCAGTTCATCCTTGTCGGACGTGGAATGATTGCGCATGGAGGTCGATGTGACTTTAACAGATGATATATCGTCAGCGTTACTGAACAAGCCGTTGGACGTATTAGAGGTGGAGCTGGATTGATACGCTGTGGATTTAAATATCTGCACCGGAGTGGAAGTTCGAGCTCTATTATTATTAGCACTTGACACACTTGATTGCTCCTCCTCGTTTCGAACCTTGGTAAGTTTCATATCTTCGGGAATTTTAGTTTCGTAAAGAGATATGAACTCAGGATTGGTATGATTTGTCTCGTTTCGGTCAGATTTGTTACTAAAAGTTATTTTGTTGGCAAGGACGTTAGTTAGAAATTCTTTAACGGTCATCGAATTAGCTAACGACGTTTGCTGGACGACGTTTTTTGAATTCTCTTTTTGTTCTGTAGGAGATTTTTTCTTTTCTCGTTTATTTGAAACGTCGGCTAAAGGTGATGATGAATCTGATCCAAATGCGGGAACATCTTGGCTAAAACTTTTAAGTTTAAACTGTGTCATGCTACAACTAGAAGTATTTGACGACGATGATAGTGCTAATCTCTCTTTAGTTTTCTTCAATGTAGAAGAAGCCCATCCCATTCCGAGCTTTTTAAATGCATGCTCCAAGTCAGGATTAGAAGATAAGCTCAACGATTCAGAGGTTTCTTCCAAGTGGTCTTTGTTTTTTAATATTATACCTGATTTCTTTTTAGTTTTTCTTGCTTTTGATAATGCTATCAGGGACAAAGTGGACTCTGTCGACATTGTGGTTGAATTAACATTAGAGGCTGTGTCGAAATTAAAAGGTTCGCTAATAATATTTCGTTTCAGAAGTTCCGCAATTACATCGGGTAAGCTGCCATCTGATTGGAGGGAACTTAACTCATCGTTCACAGGGCCATCTTTTACAGCATCTTCCAGATTAGATCCTTCGTCGAGCCCAATATTGCATTGTTTTGCATAATCTTGTAGGCTAATGAACGGTTTTAACATGATTTCGTTAAATTGTTTCATATCCATCATGCGTATTTTAGAGTCATCTGACGACTCATTGGATGTTAGTTTAGATTGACGCTTTGATAAGTTAACGCTACTCTGCAACAGATCTGGATTTAATTGTTGTTCATTGTTTTTTGTACCCATCGTCATATGTTTAGCGTTATCAGTTTCGTCATTAGCTTTATTTGTTTTGTCAGATGTTTCAAATTTAGTATCATGACGCGAAGATTGATTCTTTAGTTTAACACTCATGGGAGAATCTACTTCTATAACAGTTGAGAGTTCATGTGGTATTACATAAGGTTCTTGTTCGCTCTTTAGATTTACCCTTGTTAAAGCAGGAGGTGGTCTTCCCCTTGTTTTTGGACCCTTGTGGTCAACATTCAAATTTATATTATGTATTGTGTCACTCGTAGGAGATGTTGCATTAGAAGGAATTTTGAAGCTGTCAGGCTTTGGAATATCTTTTAAAAATGGTGTGAATTCTGTAGGATTAGTCAAATGTAAACCTTTTTCCGATAAATTCATCGTCAATGAAGTGTTCATTTCATGTACTCCTTTATCCTGCAAGTAATCATTGGGATTAAGAGAAGGCGTTATAGCTATCTCGCTTTTATCTGATCTAATTTCTGGTTCCGAATTTGAATCTGAAGTAGAGATTTGAGTGTAAATTAAAGATTTATTTCTCCTAACTTCTTCTAGTACTTTTGCTAAGTTAGACAAACGTTTAGTACATTTGTCAGTTAAATCTGCAATTTTTTCCATGTTATGAAGTTTATCTTCTGCAAGCTTCATAAAATTAATTTCAGTATCTGTTGAATCGTTTGTTTGATTAGTCAGAACTGGTGGTATTTGTTGCTGTACATTCGCATGTTTTTGTAGTGTATTATTGATAGTTTCACAGTCCGATGACATTGAAGGCACCATTGTTTGTCGTGGTAAAGGAAAATATTTTAATGAATGTTTTGAAGTTGATTTTGGTAAAAAATTACCGGAACCAGCGTGAACATTTCTACTTTTGCCAACGTTTTTGTATGTTTTTATAGGAACTCCATCTGCCATATCCGAACTTGTACTATTATTGTACTCGGTGTTTTCATAAGGCCTTGGTGGAGGGGAGGACTTGCTCCTGCTTTTAATGTTCCTTACCACATTTTTATCCTCTCTTGTACATGAAGAAGTCGATGTCATTGTCTTAGAAAAATTTGCAGAACGTTGGGTATGACATCTGCCTTTTTTTTGTATGTGCTTTGAAATATTAAGAGATTTAACTTTATGTAATGACTTCTTTTTCGCTAATCTCATGGACTTTATATAAGCTTTATCAGTTTGACTCTCAATATTTTTTGTTTTCGTAGAATCTTGACTTTTATCAAGTATATCTTTTAAAATTTGATTCTTTAGAGAATTTTTTATTTGTTCTAGTGATATTTTCTTTTCTAAATGTGGTTGTTTATCTTTGTTGCTTGGTAAGTTAATTATAGAGCTGCCTGGTGTTGTCGGTATGCTACAATCTTGATTTATAATTTCTATTGCTTTTAACCCCTTTTCATTAAGAGATAGGAGTTTATGAATGTATGTTTTCAAAAGGGGGTCCAGCTTTTGGTCCGATTGTTTTTTTGTAGACGATTTTGAAATTTTGTGTTTGGCTAACGTTGACGCAGGTGACTTTAGATTAATATGGAAAACATCTTTTGAAGATTTTGTGTATAAAGAACTATTCGATTTTCTATTGTGGGGTTTGGAGCATATTTTTGTCTCACTCCGACTTTTACATTTATGACATTTACATTTACGCTCTTTTGCTTCAGTGGGCTCACTAAGTAATTTACTTTTAAGTTTTTTGGGCGTATTTGGTGGAGTAGCGATTTTTTTTCTCCCTTGAGTGATCTTTTTAGAACATGTACATTTTTTCAATAAATTTTTGGTGTGTTCTTTATCTTTACAATTACTACTTCCTATAACTTCGTACTGTGAATCTAATTGAGTAATAGTATTTTCTGACCCATACATTTCCTCCTGACTTAAAACATAGTTGTTTCTTAGGAACTTCGGCAGAATTATATCTGGTGGACTCATGTATGCAGTAGAAGTTGATGAACTCATGTGCATGAAAACAGGTCGCTGTATCGAAGAATTAAACGAGGTTTGGGTGTAAGTTGATGTGGCTGGCCTTTGTACAGTTTCGGTTCTAGACTTAGCTATAGGAATTGGGTAACAATCTTGAAAAGAAGTATGCACTGCCTTCTCACATTTATTAGTTTGATTTGATTCAAGTGCATTCTCTTCGTTATTTTGATTGTTTTCTTCATTTTGCAATACTACTTCTGCATTCGTTTCCTCTGTGAGCACTGCCTTATCCACTGAAATATTTGACGGCATGGTCATATTATCCACTTCTGATACTTCATTTTTATCATTTCTAGATTGTTTTTTATTTTGATCAGCTGTTGAAGTTGTTTTTATAGAGGTTTCCGTTTGTGATACAATTTTGTCACTTTTATCGGTTGTCTTTTCTGCCTCCTTCTTTCTTAACTGTATAACCACTTCGTAATTATCGTCTTTAATGAAACCAGATGCGCCGATATAAAATTTGCCCGTTTCTACACCTCCTTCATCTAATAATTTAAGAAAACCGTTATCCGAGATGGCATTTGTAGTTTTATTGTGCGCAGTCTGGAATGACGTGGTGGAGGTAGCTGCTGATGACTGCATTAAATTAACGTTTTCATTTCCACATTTACATTTATTTACGGATGTCGTTCTAAAACAATAATTCTATTTAAGTAACTTATTCGAGGGAATGTAATATAAAATACCATGAAATGTTATTGTATTAATGATAAATATGATAATTATACTAACCTTTCAGAGTTATCTCCACTTTCCTTTGTAAGATCTAAAAGATAAATAGA
>DWAL01000568.1:0-10437 GCA_018230405.1 Heliconius hortense
ATCGAACCCACAACCAGTCGATTTTACAGTCACACCCTGTGCCACTGCGCCACGAATGACCGATTATATGATTGTTTATTTGATATAAGATTATAGAATTAAGTTTTTGCTTTTGGCGTTGTGTTTGTATTGAGTAAATAATATAAAATTGTAAAGGTTCTTTGTTTTGTATTTGTGTTTTTCTTAATAATATGTTATATGTGCAAAATAAGTGAAGCTGTTAAAAGAGGTAGAAGAGATATATAAGGGGAAGAAAATCTAATGATAAGACACTTTTTTCTCAAGCCTTTGTGCCCATTTCAGGTTAATGAATATCAGAACTCAATGCTTCGCTGTAACCAAAGTGGAGAAATAAAAACAATTAAAATATAACAGTTTCGCGATATTATAATAAAGAGCATGTGTAGTATCATCATTTTATTTAAATTTACTTCAAAATAGTATAAGAACAATTATCAACTAAAATATTTCTTTTTTTTTTAACTTCACCCCGCACACAGCAGGGTAGGCAAAGGGAACCTAATGTAAAGACACTCCATTCCCCACTTTCCGCCGAATTCTGGAGGCATTGCGTGCTGAGTGGCAGAACTCAACGCCACGCTTTGCCTCGACACCAGAGCGAAGAAAAGAAATGTAAATAAATATTTCACTTCCTCGAGTAGGGATCGAACCCCCATCCGATTTTACAGTCACACTTTGTGCCCCTGCGCCACGACCAGCATAAATAAACAATACAAATTATCAATATGCATATTAATAATTTACCTGCAATTTAGCCAACTTAATCATTCTGGTGTCATACAGACGCACATAGAAGTCGTTAGCGCCCACAGCCAGCTGGTACGGACGTCGCGGGTTCACAGCTATACATTTAGCTTCAGCGTAACGCCCTATGTGGTTCAGTAGATTCACTAACACGTTGGACGTGTCCGAGTTACAACGGTGTGGAGTGCGGAGATCATGTTGACTGTAAAATAATATAACAAATATTATGAACAAAATTTAAGCATCCTGTATATTGTGAATATATTAAAAAAAATCGTATAACACTACACGATGAGTGGCATAAATTAAAGATATATGATAATGATATTTCAATTAAGCCACTGTTCTCCACTTGCTTATTATATAGTATACAATTATACATATACAGATGTTTTTGTCATCACCACTTTAAATGAAACCACAGTTTTAACTACTCTATAAAAGCCTAAGACAATTAAAACAAAAGAGATTTTTTAAACAAAATAATTAATAAAACTATCCGTGTAAAATAAAACGCCATTTGTTAAGAATGACGCACACAGACGCAAACATATCAAAGCGATAACTCCGCACACGCCTCATTCAAGAAATTGAGTCGTAGATAATGACGACGATTTTGAATTGCGTAAAATACAACGAGAGATATCCCTTTCTCCTTCTAGTATATTTTTTGAGAATGAAAAGCGGTAGATCGGTAACGTTTAGTAATATCTTGTAGTAGTACATGTTTACGTTATTGGTATTTATTCGTATCTGCGTCACACACAATACACTATGGATAAACATTGTGAAATGAAAAAAACATCCTACGTTTTAACTGTTGGGGTATCTTGCTTAATTTCTTTAGGTATGGGTTTGAAATATTTTACCCTATATGCTGTTCCCATAAAAGAAGCGCAGACACTTCCACTTTCCTGTAATCGATAACGATAACGAATCCTAATTTCGTTTTTAGTATATACAGACCAGTGAAATATCAACATATTATATTAATAATCTAAATATTCCCCTAAATAGATTTTAAGCCATTGTATTCAGACATTAAGCTTCAATATATAATATGTATATATCGAATGTGGTAAGAAGATCGTGTTGTAAGGATGGAAAATATAGAAATCAACTTCACGCTGTTCTTTAATCGTCTATGTTCCGTTCATTTTATAACATACATAATGGAACCCAAATCCATTGTTTAACTAAACAAATTAAAATATTTGTATGTATAAATAAAATTCCGCTAATTATACCGTTGAGGCCAATCGTGCGCAGAGGTTAAAATATTATCCACAACACCTGGTTACGTGGCAATCCACTACTGTGCGGTTTCGTAGCAAGCAACTTCCTTCCACGCGCCACGGAACTGTGGAATGGCCTACCCGCGGCAGTGTTTCCAGGTACGATATGACATGGGTACCTTCAAAAAGTGCGTCTATCTCCACTTTAAAGGTCGATTTAAAAAAAAAAAGGCACAAGCATATTGTTGTTACGCGACAGGTTGTGGATTCAATTCCCACACAAGGAAATTAAATATTTATTTATTTTCATTTCTTCGCTCTAGTAACGAAACAAAGCGCAGCGTTGAGTTCTGTTACGTAATGCCTTTAAAAATTAGGCAGAAAGTAAGAAACTTAAGTATCGTAATAAAAATTAATTGTCTTACCACTAGGTTCCCTATGTCTTCACTGCTATGGTGCGGTATACAGCTTGAAACTAAAAGAATTTTTAACGCCCACCTACACTATCTACCACATTGGACATGTTTAAGTTACGGCGAGTTCAAAAATTCTGTTGTCTAAAAACTTGTATCAACAATATAACAGAATTAAACACCTATATGTATAAAATTATTGAATTAAATCAGCTTTATGCTGTATCTCGCACACAGCAGGGTAGGCGGAGGGAACTTTGTGTTAAGACACTCCGTTCCCCATTTTCGGTCGAATTCTAGAGGCATTGTGCATTGAGCGGCGGAACTCAACACCGCGTTTGACTCGACACCAGAGCGAAGAAAAGAAAATATAAATTTAAATAAATACCCAACCAATCGATCAGTCACACTTTTTGCCCCGGCCTCACGAGTGGCCTCCTGATTGACTAAAATAATATAACAAAAATATAAATTCCAAATGTCCGTTGTTTATGATAATATTTCAATAAATCATCATCTATTTTACTAGTTGAATCTAGTTAGACCCAATGATTTAGTTAGTAGTAAAATAGATTTCATAAAGTGGAATTTGATCCTTATAAACATGTATTGAAAGTTCATATTATTCCATAAACATAAAGCAATTTGACTCAAAGTTTGTAAAAGTAAATTTGTTGAGAATATTTTGATAGAATCTCATCTTAAATTATGAAATAATGAGTTCAATATACAGACTGTTTAAATTAAAATAGTAAAATTACCAATATATTTTTATACTTTAACAAATTATAATTATGTAGTATATTTATCCATATCTAGTTAGGCCAATCGTGGCGCGAACGAACGTGCGACAGTAAACGGGACAGCGAGCTTATTGAGTGGCGAACCTCATCGCTGCGCTTTGCCTTGCGCCAGCGACTACTTTATCAGAGCGAGAAAATGAAAATATTATATAATTCACTACCCCAAGGAAAAATCAAACCCACAACGACGGTCTCAAAAATGAAAATCTAAATTGTATACTCACAGTACCAATCCATCTTCGCCAGCCGACCACAGAACGTGAGGTCTATCGGGTGCACAGGCCAGTCTTTTGACCCTACCACAGTGACAGGAACACTCGAGAAGGGACGCTCCGCCATCTATGTTTCTTATACGCACCGATCCATCCGCTGCGCATGTAGCTATTGTGTCTTGAGAGAGGAACTAGAAATGGAAAATATTGTTTTATAGCTTCACGCTGTATTCCGAATATTTCAAGATAGGCAGAAAGAGCCTAGTGTTAAGACACGCACCGCCCAATTTTGGAAACATTGAGTATTTAGCGGGGGATACCACATCACAGAAATAATTCATTTTCCCCAGTGGGAATGGGACCAATAACCGTCGCGTTTACAGTTAGAAGCTGGGCCAATGCGCCATGATATGGCAGCGACACATTCATTAGACAATTAAACAATATAATAATAGATAAAACAGTAAACAAACAAAAAAGTTTAAAATTATAACTTTTCATGTTATAATTTTAAACTTTTAAAGACATGTATTTACATTATTTAATAAGCAGGAATTAAAGCTGCAGATCTTAAATTACATGGGTCTCAAGATGTATTTCAATTACATTTCTACCAGCAGCATAAAGCAGTATGTAAAGTATTGTTGTAGGTAGATAATACATATTTTTTACAATTATAAAATGTTATTCCATACTTAGGAAAGAAAAATACTTTTAGGAAAACATAAAAATTTAAACATAGCAGGATTTGGATTAAGCCATACATCCTCATCGGGCTACGTCGAAATTCTTATATGCTTGTTACAACTTATTTTTGTTGCATTGTAAGTATTTCCTAAGTGCAAAATAACACCTTAAAATTGTAAAAAATATTTTTAATAAATAGCATTCTGTCTCACCAAATTATTTATTATAATTAATTCAAAGTAATTATCTATAACTATAGATGCTAGCAACAAAAATCGTTCACCACTTTTCGCCGAATTTTCGAGGATTGCATGTTGAGTGGTGGAAGTTAGCGCTGAGCTTTTTTGCTAAGAAGCTTTTAGCCAAGAAATAAAAATATTAATAAAAAATAATTAATTCCCACCAGTGGGAATTGAACCTACAACCATCATGTTACAGTCACACGCTTGTGCCCCAGCGCCACATTTGCCTCAACAAGAAAATTACATTGTGTAAGGTGAGCTTGGGGCAAAAGCTTCTTAGATAATTAAGATTTTTTTTTAAATCTTCTAAAACATGTAAGTAACATTCAAAACATATATAATAGCATGATGACAGCTAGTAAAAATCACTAAAATTATATGTATTTAATTAATGAAATCTTATTAATAGTTTACAAAACACAGATTACTTTTGTTATTAAGCATAGGATTAATAATTATGTAATAAAATATAAATGTAATGTATAAGCCTATTTAGATCTTATCTGTATTTTTAGATGACATTTTTTAAATTTTAATTCACTATCATCATTCTAAAAGCCATAAAATAGGAAATGGAACACTATCATCATTACAAATTATATTTTAAATTATGCAATTCATGTTTATGTCATTATTATTTAAATTTTAAGATAAAGAGACACTACATCTTAAAGAATACAAAAAGATAAATACACATATACTTATATGATATTTATATTTATATGAATGTAGACAAGACTTATAACTTATAATAAACAAAAGTTCTTTGTGATAATGACATGTCTATAATTCTTAACAAGACTTTGTTTTCTTCAAAATATTTTGATTTATAAGCAAACCTACCTTTACAGAGAAAATATTGCCTGTATGGCCGGTAGATATATTGTGAAGTTGTTTATAACGGAAGGGATCCCACAATATTACATGTAGATCGTCTGACGCCGACGCCAATATGCTACGACGTAAAAACGTAAATTAGCACAATTTGTATACAATAATATGAATTAATTTAAGAGCTAACAATACTTACGATCCAGTACTATTCCATTCGAGGCAGTTAACACAACCCATATGTCCGTGGAGTTCTTTTTCTAGACCTAATCTGTCTATCATACTTCTAGTAACAGTCAAACGATTCTGGAATTTGCGACTAATATCGCCACGCTCTCGGGCCGCCAGGAGACCTACGGTCCCCTGCGACCACAACGGATCTTCTCGCCTTCCCATTTCTACTAATATCCTTTAAACTATCCGATCTACCATTACAAATAAGATGTAAATACGAAGCAACTGCAGGAAGATCTATTTATAGTGAATGGCATTTCATTGTTTATTACACAAAAATATAGTTCCAATGATATATTATATCACTAATTATAGAGAGGCACAGTATTAAACATTAATATTATGCATTAAAAGCTTAATAACTTTGATAAAGATTTTCTTTCGAAAAATTGCAAAGCTGTCAAACAGCTGTCTGTGTTGCCTCTTTAGTGTTGTTTTTTTTTTATTCTGTAAACAAGGTCGTTTAGGAATGTAAATACAGAATCGATATTTAATATCGATTGTTTTATATATAGTGAGTTATATTTAAAGCACTATTAGTTTTAGGATGTGTTTTTGAATATACAGAGAGGAAGTGTCGGCGCTCCTTTTATGGAAACAACCTATATATTTTATACCCATACATAAAAAAAATAATTAAGATACCTCAACAGTTTAGACGTAGGATTTTTTTCATTTCACGATGTCTCTCCACACCTGTATTCGGTGTGGAACAGTTATGCTAAGCTATGCGTTAGATACCAATAACGTAAACACATACTACTACAAAAATACTACTAAAGGTAAACAACTTTGAACTTTGCCGCCAATACCTACGAATCCATTTCGGAATGAGGCGTATGAGGCGTATGCGGCGGTTTCCCTTTGATAGGTTTGCGTCTTTCTTGTTATATGAATATATTTCTAATAGTTCAATTGAGGCTGTCGTGGCGCAGTAAGAAAGCGTTTGAGCATTAAAATGCGCGTTGGGGTTTCGATTTTTACTCAAGGAAATCATTTATTTTCACTTTCACGCTCTAGTGCCAAGAAAAAACATGGCGTTGAATTCAATTCCACCACTCAACACGCAAGATCTTGGAAACTGGGTGGAATGTGGGGAACTGAGTGTCAAAATTAAAATATTTTTTTTATTCAATTAGACCATTACAAGCAGTCAGTCCTACAGGAAGCTACCACCGGCTCAGAAGGCAGTTCCGCTATATACCATTGCCTATCTTGCAGTATGTGGAAGGATAACAAAAAAAAATGTGATGGATTAAAAATGAAATATGATGAATGTTTTTAAATGTAATCAAACTTTTGAATGTATACAAAATATGCATTACTTATAATTATTTATAACTTTTGTTATTTAAGTTACTTTAAGTTTGGTTTGGTTCTTTGATTATGGCGTTCCGAGTGTGCCAGTAAACTACTTTAAGTTATGGTACAAGAAATGAATTGCCAAAATGACAGATGACAGATTATTCTTTCCAAAAAAATTGTGTCAGAAATAAATAGTATTGTTAAAAAAAAAAATTATAAAATTTTATTAAATCTTTTAGATATAATTTACGTAAAGAGCACGTACGTGACACATTAATCGCTATTTCTTTAAATCAAATCAGCTTCACGGTTTTTCCCGCATACAGCAGAGTAGGCAGTGAGAACCTAAGGGTGTTAAGATACTGCGTTTTCTATTTTTCGCCGCATTTTGGGAGACATTGCGTGTTGAGTGGCCGAACTCAAAATCTTTAATTTTCATTTCTTCGTACCAGAGCGAAGAAATGAAAATATTAATAAATAATAATTCATTCCCTCTAGTGGGGATCGAACCCACAACCGTCGCGTTATACTCACACCTGCACCACCACAACCTCAGCTCAGCCTATTTATTTTTTATTTAAAAAAAAAAATTAATATCAATTTTCTTCCCATATAGATAAATTGTAACCATGGGTGAACGTAAAGGACAAAATCTTTATTACCCCCCCGATTATGACCCCCGGGTTGGGGGCCTAAACAAATTTGTAGGTACACATGCTTTGAGAGAAAGAGCGAGGAAACTACACATGGGTATCCTTATTATAAGATTTGAAATGCCCTATAATATATGGTGTGAAGGCTGTAAAAACCATATAGGTATGGGTGTAAGATACAATGCTGAGAAGACAAAAATTGGAATGTATTATAGTACTCCCGTGTACCAGTTTAGAATGAAATGTCATTTATGCAACAATCATTTTGAAATTAAAACAGATCCAGGTGTAAGTATTTACCTTCACTCTTTATCTCGCTTATAGCTTACTCCCGCTAATAGCTGTTTCACTTTATCTACCAATGTAGAGAAAAGAAAATAAAATACTGCCTTGAGTGGGGATCGAAACCAAAACCATTACATTTTCTTTGAGATTATGTTCCATTGTGCCATAATGGCCTTGGGCAAATAGGGACATGTGTAAGTATTTTTTTTTTGATACAAATAATAAATCAATGCTTATACTGGCTAATAAAACTTATTTACAGTTTTATAACAAATTAATATAATTATTAGTAAACTATAGAATTATGTTTATTTTGTAGCTTCATTAAGCAGAAGGAAAAGTGCTAATTAGTTTTTCCCACATACCACTATATTTTCGAGATATTGCTAGTTGAGTGGTTGAATCCAATGCTGTCTAGTTACATGAGGGAAGAAATGAAAATAACCTGCTCCTCTGAATGAGTTCCAAACCCAGAACACAGGCTTGTTTACAGCTGTGCCACCATGTGACAATGGCATTTCATTAGTAATTACAAAATGTATTCATTTATAATGGACAAAAATATTATTTAAACATTTTTAAAGTGTTATTCCACACATGTTATTTCCTATGAATATAGAATAAATATGTAAAATTTTGCACAAAAAGGAATTTGAATTACATACACTACACTACATTTCAACATTTGTAAAATGTTTTTATTATTTAAACTTTCAGAACTTAGATTATGTTATAGTATCAGGTGCAAGACGTCAAGAGAACAGATGGGATCCCACAGAAAATGGTCAAATTGTGCCAGAAACAAAAGAAACGCAGAAGAAACTATTTGACGATGCCATGTTTAAATTAGAACACAAGACTGGGGATGAAGATGCTAGTAAATTAGAGAAACCGAGGCTCGGGCGGCTTGTTGGTAGAAATGAAAGTGTTTGGAAAGATGATTATGAAGCTAACTGTTCTTTGCGAAGGAATTTTAGGGTGAGGTCATATCTGGTGTAGTAGTTTCACACTGTATCTCCACTATAGTAGGGTAGGCAGTTGGAACCTAGCATTAACACTCCCCATTCTCCACTTCCTAGCCCATTTCCAAGACAATGTGTAGAAGAATTCAACAACGTGCTTGGGCTCGTTACCAGTATAAAGGAATTAAAATAATTTATTCCTTAGAGTAAGAGTCGAACCCACAAACATCGCGTTTACAACAGTTAGTAGTTTATTGTAAGACTTTGTTCAACTATGCCATGACAACATCCTCATATTTATGCCACAACACAAATTGTATCTTTAATTATTTTACTCTCATACTTAGTAAATAACACAATACTTATTTCTTTCACAGAAAAGAAGAAAAGAACTAGAAGAAGCATCGGTCAATGACAGCCTACTTTTAGCAAAATCATCACTAGATATTAACCTATTACCGGAAAACGAAGAAGACAAAAACATGGCATCATTACTCTCATTGCGTCCTTCAAGAAGTATAGAAGAAATACATAATGTTACACGGACTAAAATACTTAATAGTCCTGCTTTAGAAGGCTCCAAAGGGCTTTTAGGCTTAAAAGGTTTTAAAAATGAAGAATGTTTCAACAAAAGTGTACAATTAACAAGAAATTCCTTAGGTATTACTATAAAAAGGAATAAAATCAGTGAAGATGTTTCAAATTGTGATAATAATAAAAAAAATGTGGGAATTATTGAAGAAGCAAGTGGTGAAACAGATAATATAAAAGATAAAGAAGTAAGAGATAAGAGAAAGATAAGTATGTCTCTTGTAGGAGATTACAGTTCAAGTGGAGAGTCTGATTAGAATTAATAACTAATGTGTATTATTAATATATTAAATATATTGTAATATTAGCTAAAAATGGTTATTAAATATTTATTGGATATATTAGAAATAAATATATTATGAATTTAATATTTTGTTTTTTCTCTTAATAAAAAAATACATTTTCTGCCTTTTTCATAACACCTAGAGGATCTCGGAAATTTTTAATTATTAGCATTTTTTTGTTTTTTAGCTTCACGCCTTATCCCGCACGTAGTAGGGTGGGCAGAAGGAACCTAATATTAAGACACTGTCGAATTCGAGAGTCATTGTGTGTTCGCAATAACTCTGTTAATAAGGTAAAGCGAGGCGGAACTCGACGCTTTGCCTTGATAACAGAGCGAGGAAATGACAATATTAAATATTTTATTCCCCCGAGTGGGAACCACATCGAAACCACAACCGTCGCGTTTACAACGTATGTGCGCCACAACGGACTCGGATATTACTATTTCGTTAAAAAAAAATGATTGAATCCAGATACGTTTTTTTTATATTGGTGTTCGGGGAAACTATGCTAGAGTTCCATAATTCTATTAAAAACCTAGGTCTTACTATGGACAGTTCCCTTTCCTTGGGTACCCCATATATATGAGGTAAGTAAAAAAATTCGTCGCTGTGATCTGTCGTCTGAGACGTTGAAAAAATCTCCTTCCCACTAAAACTAAAATATCCCTTGCCCAAACTCTTCGTCTCCCGCCACTTGATTACGCCGACGCATGCTACTGTGACCTACCACAAACTCGGTTCATATTTGGGCTTAAAAAATACGACCACTTTACCGAATATAGGCTACAACTTAAATGGCTTACTATCTGGCAGCGACGTAATCTTCATATCCTCACGCTCCTTTATACTGTCCTCTTCCATCCTTACACTCCAAGTAATCTTAAAACTAAGTTCACTTTCCTTGGATCCAACCACTCTCTTAACCTCAGATC
>DWAL01000569.1:0-10435 GCA_018230405.1 Heliconius hortense
CTGTGGAGGGCCGAAAGAGATATGTAGAGACCGTAGCGCGTATTGCGCTATAAAAGCTAAAAAATATATTTACTAAATAAAAATATATATTAAGTTATGTCTATTTGAGTTCTTTGTTTTTAGATTTGTTAATTGGAGGAGCAAAAAAATCAAGCAAACGTCAGTGAGTTGCAGACGATAATATTTTCACAATTGAGATAAAAATTCACAAACAGTGTACAAGTATCTCAATTACACTACGTATACTTAAAAAAATCAGAAATCTTAAATTCATATTTTTATTTTTCCTTTAAGATATAATATAAATGAATCGTTGTCGCGTGCTGTTTCTATGACATATTATATGAAAGACTACATTAAGCCATTTCAATTCAAGCAAGACTACAAAGGGATGCTACCACTAAAAAGCTAATATGTCAATAGGGGGCTGTTGTTGCACAACAATACGATACGGGGGGCACAGCCATGCGTATAACACTATTAAAGAGGCGTAGACGATTGATAGGTATTTTAAAAGCACTCGTAATACAATCAGGGGCAGATTTTTTGCAAATTTTAACCAAATATAAGAAGTTTTTTTATTCAGATGTAAGATGGTGTTTGGATATTTTAATTCTATTATTTACGCTTGTGTCACGTGGTACTTTGATGGATTAAGGTTTGTTATATATAAATAAAGATTATTATATTATTAGGTTTTGATTGTAGATGGTAAATTCAATTGTAACGCACCTACAGCTGAATAATGAATGCAAGATGCAGTCGTACGTGGATCAGAAATCTGATCTCTTAAAAACTTCTGCGGGTTCGCTGTACTTGGCAAAACATTCAACTTAAAATATTGTACAGAATAATTGAGTTAAGGAGATATTATTAAAAATATTAACAAAAAACATTTCTATATACATTGCACTATATAACAAATCGATAAATATGTATAAATATATTATAGAAACGCCATTAAACGATGCATTTTGCTGAATTTTGAGAGACAATAACTTTTACTATGTAAGGTATGTTACTTATAAAGTTTTGCCAACAATAAAAAAAAAATCTGCTTTACACTGTATCCCGCACACAGCAGCGTTGGCAGAGGGAACCTAGTGTTGAAACACTTAGTTTCCTCCTTTCCACCGAATTCTGGAGGCATTGCGTGTTGAGTAGTGGAATTCAACGCCGCCCTTTGCCTCGACACCAGAGCTAAGAAATGGAAATATACATTTTAAATAAATATTTTATTTCCTCAATTGGGGATCGAACTCACAACCAGCCGGTTAACAGTCACACTTTGTGCCCCTGCGCCACGACTGGACTGCCAATAATAATATAATATTATATCTTAGAGCGCTTATCGCATATATTGTATATGCGTATAGTTGTATATATTATTAGTTGGGTGTCACAATTAATGCTCTATTATGCGTATAGCTAGCATTTAAACATGCAGTCTTCGTCCGTTACGACCGTTTTTCTTAGATAAACTTTTTATTAAAATAATAAACATTTTTTTTTAAGTTTGAACAGTTATTTTGTTGTAACTTATTATTTCACGTACTTTCTACTATCCTGCTGGCTGTATTTATAATTAATACTTGCTAAGTTAAAAAAAAATTAGGGGTAAAATAAAACAAATAAAAAAAAATGATAAAAGTATGAATTTCCTATAATTGAAGCCAACAATATATAGATAGAGAGATATTCACAATAGAGGCGTAGATGATTGATTTATTATTTGAATGCTGTTATAATTAAGGGATAGTACCTACTGTATATTTGTTTTAAGCTCGACGTCCACATTGAGGTGGCTAGTTCCTGTGTTTTACGGTAAATAGTAAGTATATATAATTTTTCAGTTTCACTCTGTATCCCGCATTCAGCAGAGTAGGCAAAAGGAGCCTAGTGTTAAACACTCCGCTCCCCACTCTCCGCTTAAATCTGGAGGTATTGAAAACCAATAAATATTCCATTTCCTTGAGTGGTAATCGAACCTACAACCTGTCGAGTTTACAGTCACAAGCTTGCACTCCTGAGCTACGACTATTCTCAAATATGAACATAATAATATGTAAATAATATATACATATATTATTTACTTTCTTTTTAGATAATAATATATTTTAAAGAATTACTCAGCAAAATATTTCGCGACGATACATGTTATAGGTTAGCAACATCCGCCGCCAAAGTACATCCGGAAAGGTGGCAGCGTAAATAAAAGGCCAGCCATAATTCGTCATATTATTCATAAATAAAAATCAGTGCAAGATCGGCAGATGTGAAAGGATTGCACACATGTCCGCAAGGTGTTCATCTTCTCTCTCCTCGTGTGGCTTGTGCCAAAACTCAATAAGCAATTCGATTTTTAGTTTAGATATGGTATAAATACTGTCCTTTGGAGAACTTTGTAAGTTTATAACGTTATAAGAGAACTTTTTTTTTTTAGTATTTTAGAGGCCTGTGGTGGCTGGCGTAGGAGCACAAAATGTGAGTAAACGCTGCAGTGGGTTCGTTTTCCACTCGTGAAAATATATTTCATATATTCACTTGTCGCTCCGGTAACGAGGCAAAAGCGCGGCGTTGAGTTCCACCGCAATATCTCTAAAATTTGGCGAAGAATTGGATATAGAAGTGTCTTAATAGGAATAGAGTGTCTAAGCATTAGGTTCCCTCCCCTCTACCTACCCCCCGCGAGATACAGCGTAAAGCTAAAAAAAAGTATATAAAAAACTATGTATGCAAAATACACGTTTTATTATATTTTTTCTATAACATTGCTAACCAATGTAATTATTAAACATTGTATGTAAAATCAATATCACACTATCATTACAACGTTTTATTATAAAAATCGCTAATTATTTGTAATTCATACATTACTTTCATGGCTCTCCAACCGTATCTAATTAATTAAATTCAGATTTATGGCAAACGTTAATTATCGTAAGCTAATAATATTAGTTCCTAGGAATATTCCTAGGCAGGCATATGCCTGCGCTCGTGAGAACACCGGGCGGTGGCTTTGAAAGTCACTCAATTCCAGTTTAGTAATTAAACTATATCTTTATCGATCATACCCTATCGGCTACACGCGGACCACCGAGATACATTTTTGCGAGGTTCCTACGAGCCAAGTATAAATATTGGCAACGCATTACCTTCGTAATAGAGCTGTCAGACGATCGGCGCTTGTCTATAATCCACCGAATGAGTTTATTACCGGTGCAGAGTACTGCCCACGTTTATGTAGATTTGATACTATATTCGAATCGAGTGAATGTACTAAATCCTATAGTAAAGTGGAATGTGTCTGCGTCTGCCGCATTTATTAATGAGTTCATTGTTAATAATCTTAAGATGGACTAAGAATTTTTCCATATAGAAGACAATATTAAAAGGCAATTTTTATAGGTATTTTAGTACTTATAGTAAATAAGACTTGATGTATAACGTCCTCAGTGTGCATGGGAGAGTGCCTTGATAAAACTTTTTAAGGTTCCCATTCCTTGTGTTGCAAATCTCACTTGAAAGGTGTACATTGTTGTGTTTGTCATACGATCGCGTTTAAGTATATAAGTTACAATGGTTGTAATTATCGATGATGGTCCCGCTTGCTCCTTTATAGCTTTGTTCGGAGATGTCTCTATTTTGCGATTTTCTAAGGTGTGGGCTGGATAAATGTTATTTGACGACGGTATTGTGCGCACGCCCGTAGCTCTATTGTGCGCGTTTTGGGCTCGACCATATCACTTTTACATTTTCATTATATTTTGCAAATTCACTTGCAGGAAGAAGGCTGGAAATGATGGATGGGCGTAGCAACCTCGGCATTCAAGTCCAACGCGAGAAGTTATATGACTCTTGGGAGACATTAAGTTTTATAAAATCTTCACTTATCAATATGGCATACAATTTAGAAACACCAAAAGCATTTAGAGATTCGGATTAACGTTTAAATGACATTAGATACAAACTGAGAATAGATTTTTTAATTTCATAAATTTTATATGCTAATTATCATCTCTGGGCGAGAAGAAATATCATATTAAATATTTTTAAGTTATACATATATCATATTTATATTTTTTATTTCTTTATTTTTATCTCTTTATACTTAGGCTATAAGACTGAAATTTTGGCACTACTAACAGTATTATTTTTATTAATATTTGTGGTAGCTGTTATATGGAAAATATAATTATGTATAATATAAAATAGGTAATTAGTCATATTTATTCTGGATACTATGATATAATTATATAAAAACTGAAATCTGGGTTTACAAAAATATATGTTTACATACAGATATAAGTCAAATTAGTAATTTTGTTTTCTTTAATATATTATTTGTCATTTTCTTATTGAAACACACAATATATTTCCCTTACACAAAACGACAGCAGGTAGACAAACGAAAGGAATCAATGGAAACAAAATTAAATATGAATTACTTCTTGAGGCGACGCGTAGTCTATTAAACTCAAGTTTAGCGCCTCCGTCTTTGAATGGTTGAAGGCTTTTAAACAATTCATTCTGCGAGTCTCAATGGCTGGCCCACATTCCTTGTGTAATCTTTTTAAAGCACAATAAACGTGACAATGGCAGCCTCTTGTCCATTCAGTACTCTACCTTTAGTTCTAAATTAATGTAATTTTTTTCAAAAATTCACTGAAGGTACGCCGCCCAAGGAGCTAGTATTGTGATCTCAGACCAGAGTTCGCCTTAAGTACAATATATTAAGGTACAACTTTAACGTTATGTGTATGTGAAAGGAAAAATAGATATTACAATTGGTTCTGGTTTTTTCTTGTTGGTCCAAATACCATAAAACACGAGTAGTTTCATATTCCAAGTCAAAGACGAACCGTAATAAATTTCCCATAGCGTCGCTTAAAATGAACGCCTTTGTAAAGATTGGCACTTTACTTTAAGAGACTATAATGAGAAAAGAAGTGAAATCTTTTCTAAATTATATATACAATAATATTATAAGTAAATACTTAAAATTTAATTATAAAATGTAATTATATTGAATAAAAATCATATATATATATATATATATCATAATATATCGGGATACCTACAGCGTGAAACACGCTGTATCCCGCACACAGCAGTGTAAGCAGCAGTGTAGGGAACCTAGTATTAAGACACTTCGTTCTAAACTTTCCGCTTACTTTTGGTTGTTTCATTCCGCATACATTGTGTGTTGTGTAGCGGAACTCAACACCGCGCTTTGTCTCGACACCAGAGCGAAGAAATGGAAATATAAAGGGATCGAACCAATCGCGTTTATAGTAACACTTTGTGACCCTGCGCCACGAGTGGCTTCAATAATAATTATATTGAAATTACTTAAAAAAGCTAAGGATTATAATATTTGTTGAGGCCAAGTTGGTATCGGAGCTAGTTTGAATAACGTTTTTAGGATTACTCTTATAAAAGGACATAAAAAACTTTTATCTGCTGTCATGATTATGTAAAAAAATTAATTGAAGTCACTGATAAATTCTAGGAAAAAATCTATAATCTAGGTTTTATTGATGTGATCCAATTACAAGGATAAATTATGGCTTATACAGTTTTTAACCTGCTGATAAGCTAGTAACGGAAATAATAAAATAATCAACATTCTGAACCAGTGACTTCAAATGAAATCGGACAACGGCATCTTCTAAAAAAATGTTATATGCATTATTTAAGCCTTATTTATTCGGCAGAAAGTGGGGAACGGAGTGTCTTGACACTAGGTTCCGTCTGCCTACCCTGCTGTGTGCGGGATACAGCGTGAAGCTGATTTTATTTAAGCCTTATGTGAATTGTTAAGCGACACCGTTGTGGCGCCGTTGAGACGAAAATTGAACGTGGTGGTCGTGAATTTAAATCCCACTAGTAGAAATATTTAAATTTACTATAGTATTATATATTTAATATACATGTATAAGAATATTCTTTCTATTTAATTTTAGAGTAGGTCTTATTTACAGTTTCCGACTGAAATTTTTCTTTTTCACCTTAAATTTCTCTTACAATAAAATGCAATAGTTATTGCGATTTATTGTAAATTGATACGGTCTTTTTTAGTTTTTTAAATAAAATATTTAAAATTTATTAGAACTTTCCACATACGATATGTTAATAATATTGATGATTATGTTGTATAAAATATATTTCAGAGTTTTTTTTATTTTAGTAAGAAATGCTTACTTTAGTGTTATAAAACTAGAGTACTAAAAAATAATTAAAGGAAAATAAAACAACGATTAATACAAAAACACTTATCGGTCAACATACATTCTACGGCACGTGTTTAAATCTTTGGCTATTCGGTTGAAATTTGAAAAAAAAAATACTATCCAGGTACCGGCCCAAAAAAAGGACAGGGGTGGGAGTGTTCCCTATTCATTTTTTTGTTCAGGTGGGCCCATATAAAGAGCCGCGAGAACACGACGCTCTCATTCCTTTCGTAGTTCAGAACGTTAATACTCAACTCGCTTTACCTTTCTGTGACCGTGACCGTGAATACGATATGCTCCAAAACAAGAATTACAGTATGTCGTACTTGTCTTACAAAACGGAACAGCCTAAATTTGTTCCGATTGCTCCGAGTCCAGAGAAGAGCCTGGAAATGGATTGTTCAGTTAACAAAAAATATACATATAAAAATAATTACAACGGCGCTCAAACAGCTTCCATTGCGAGGAGGAACGCTCGTGAAAGAAATCGTGTGAAACAAGTGAACGATGGTTTTAATGCGCTGAGGAAGAGGCTGCCTGCAGCAGTAGTCAGCGCGCTATCTGGCGGCGCCAGGAGAGGATCAGGCAAGAAGCTCAGTAAAGTCGACACTCTACGGATGGTTGTAGAATATATAAGGTACCTAGAAAGATTGATAGACGATAGTGACACAGCCTGTGGTGTGACGCAAGAAAATAAGGTTTCAATGGAAACGTCAGTACACTATGATGTAGATGAAGGGATTTTTGGTGGTCGAAATTCGCCATATTCCGATTCCGTTCCTTCTCCAGTCAATTCTGAGTGCTCATCAGGAGTGTCTTCCAGTTATTCAACAAACAATGAGTATTGTCCAAACAATTACTATCCCGAAGTGACGTCGGTGGATGACAACGAATTGCTAGATGCTATTACTTGGTGGCAGCAAAAGTAGAATTATTTTGTTTTACGCTCGTCTAGTCAATGAAACGTTGTAAAAAGTGTAGATATTACTGTAAATATAGAAAAATGTTAAATTATTTATGGCTGTGAAAATAATATATCAAAGAAAAGAAATTATGTAAATATACATTTTAATAAAATAAATAAATAAAATTATTTTTGTCCTGAAATTAATTCTTTTATTTAGTTAAAAACTTAGCAAGTGTTTATAAACAACAAAAACTTTAATGAAATACTATATATCATTTCGAAATTTGTCATAATTATAATTTTTTTTAAACCATTTACACAAATAACTTATTTAATAAACCTGATTTTATTATTAAGATTAAAAAAAAAACATATAATAAATGGTTTAAGGGGCTACCGCAAACCGCAACACGAATAACATGTTACATTTAGTAGACGTGCCCTTATTTATCAATACCTCTTGCTCTTGATTTGATACATTTTAGTAATTAAAAGAGATGAAACGCACGCGCAACATTTGAACCCAAGCACGCTTTGATTAACCGGAAGTTTTTAAATGAAATTTTCATCCATTATAGGTAGGCATTTTGATTGCGTTTCTGGTTTTGAACTGTGCTTGCTGTTTATTTATGAATACATTATAAATATGTTACACATGTATTAGAGACCCGCTATTATATAAGCATGTTTAGATAGTTGGTTGTCGTTATTTTTTTATAATTTTTCATGTAGTTATCATGATAAGATAGAATATATTGAGCACATTTCATTTTATTTTTAAGCACCTGCTAAAATTTGTTCTTTGTATGTTGTATCATCATCAATGAAGCCGTCGTGGCGCAGGGGCATAAGCTTGTGAATGTAACGTAACGGCTGTGGGTTCGATTCCTACTCGGAGGAATGAATTATTATTTAATATTTATTAACATTTTCATTTTTTCGCTCTGGTATCAAGGCAAAAGCACGGCGTTGAGTTCCACCAGTCAACACGCAATGTCTAGAAAATTCGGCGGTAAGTGGGAAACGGAGTGTCTTAACACTAGATTCCCTCTGTCTACCCTGTTATATGCGGGATCCAATGTGAAGCTGGGGACACAAATATTGGTTTATTCTTAAGTTAGCCTTACATAATTATATTTGAGAGTATAAGTACTGCTGTCTGCGGGATACAGCGTGAAGCTGATAAAAAAAAAAGACAAAAAAAGTATACTTGTATATGTGTTTTCTTATTTCCTCATTTGTTCTTATTTTCAATACCAGTCAAACTATTATAACGTTCATTTATTATTCTTGCAATTCATCTATTAAATATAAAATTTACGACACACACTCTCAACAATTAAGTCAAAAATAGTCACTTATATCTTAATAACAAGAACACGATAACTTCACAAATAAAAAAATAGGAAGCCCTTTAAGTATATTCCGTTGCGGCTTGATTAAAACCAGATACAAATCTTTTTGTCTTTATAGTTTTGCAATATCGTATGATGTTGGGATGGAAATTGTGTTGAAATTAAACCGAAGTGCTGTTGATTAAGTCGTAGATTTTACACGGTGGACATTGTTATACAAGATTAATGGTGTTCACAAAGATAAGGGGGTGGAAGCTAAATGCATTTACATGTGCGAATACGGAGCAGATAAGGCGACAAAGAACTCGGTATCGTATTGTATACTACTATACTTTATCATTATGTTCGGGACATATTGCTGTGACGCGCGGAGGTGGTGCTCCATCGTTATATAAATATGATGCATATGGTTTTTTTAATTAAATAATAAGTCGTTTTATAATATTTTCAAGTTTTATTCATTAAATGAAATTTTATTCATTTTTAAGAAAAAAAAAATCAGCTTCATGCTGTTTCCCATACACAGCAGGGTAAGCAGAGGAAGCCTATTGTTAAGACACTTTATTCCCCATTTTCTGCATTACGTGTTGAGTGGAGGTACTCGACAGCGGGTTTTGCCTCGACACCAGAGCGAAGAAATGTAAATATAAATTTAAATATATATTTAATTTCTTCGAATGGGAATAGAAACCACAAACAGTCATTACAGTTACACGCTTGTGCCTCTGCGCCACGACTGGCCTCAATGAAACTGGTATTCCCATTTGAGAAAATGAAATATATCGTATTTTCATTTTAGTGTCGTGGCAAGACGCGACTTTCAGTTCCGCCGCTTTTTACGCATTATACATTATTTAATTTGTAAGAGAATTCTTACTTGATTAATTTAATAACACAAAAAAATAATAACGAGAGCTTTTGAATGGTATTCAAATAACGTAGTTTTAAATCTCCTAGGTCCACTCCAATTACAGAAATCAAATACTTTAACAAGAGTAATTATTAAATTTTACTTAGCAGAGCTGATGATTACATGAACAATTATTTTTGAACTGATAAGCTTAAGTTAATTTGGGTTGTGCCACCTTGCAGTATCTTTAAGTTAATACTCAAAATTTCCGCAAAATTTCTTTTCATACGCTCTGTAAAATGCAAAATTCGTATAAATAAAATAAAAATAATAGTAAAAAAAAAATACCTCGTTTGTAAAACAACATCATATTGACGTGCTTACTTTAAACCCACGCACGCTACAAGTTAAAAATAGTAAAACTATTCTAAAGAAAAACAAAAAAAAGTGATTAAGGCTTTTAAGACTATGAGATCAAAAGAAGTAATTAACCGCGTCAAGTAGGACGAGGCTCGCTGTTTTTGACGTCCGTGTGTATTAATGCTGATTATTTGTTATCGCAGATTAAAGTTTACGATAATTGCCAATTCTGTTAGAAAACCTAACTAATTAATATAAAGAACACTGACTTCATTGATATCTCTAATGTAGAGCGAAACGAATTATAGCCGTAGGCGTGTTTCTCTATGAAGTTCTAAAGATTAAATCGAACGTATTTTTTTTATATATATTTCCCACTAGAATGCTTCCTGTTTGCGTATTGTACAAAATCTTTCTATGCCAAAAGGTATCGTTTAGAGGATTCCGGAAACTGTTCAATTTAAGTTTATCGTGTTGAATTCATTTCGTTTTGTGTTTAATCTTGTTTGTTACATTGCGCACGTGAGCTTTGTTCCGTTCGTGATTTTTGCCGTTTGTAGACTTTAATCTTTAAAAGCACAATTGGATTATTTTTGTATAAACCACTATAATAGATGAACATAAAAATATATGCGTTTCTTTATATGAATATCTATATGTAAAATTATTGCAATAATTTTTCATAAAACTTTATTAAGAACTACATTATAACGTATTTTTCGTATAGGTA
>DWAL01000570.1:0-10426 GCA_018230405.1 Heliconius hortense
GGATCGAACCCACAACCAGTCGATTTTACAGTCACACCCTGTGCCACTGCGCCACTAGTGATTGTTATTATTTTAAATAGATATCTTTTTATCTTTGGCTTGTTAGATAAATAACAAAATATATGTACATAATAGTTTTTCTT
This sequence comes from Heliconius hortense, assembly GCA_018230405.1. Classification (NCBI taxonomy): domain Eukaryota; kingdom Metazoa; phylum Arthropoda; class Insecta; order Lepidoptera; family Nymphalidae; genus Heliconius; species Heliconius hortense. Next base: position 144 of record DWAL01000570.1, read on the forward strand.
AGATTTTCCAAGAAAGTGAAAGGTTATTTCATTTTGTGTTGATGATACTGACTTAACATGAGAATAATAACAGAAACAAACATAACAATGAAATATAAATCGAAGCTTAGATTTAATCTTCTAAAAAATTCTAAATGTGTCATGTAAGACTCAATATCATATTGTAATATATTTATTTGTGACATAAAAACAAAATAAGGCCAGACCAAAATGAGGCCACTTGTAGCGCAGTGGCACAAAATGTGACTGTAACACCGACTGGTTGTGGGTTCGATCCATCCCCACTCGAGGAGGTAAAATATTTATAAAAAATTATATTTCCATATCTTTGCTCTGGTGTCGAGGCAAAGCATGGCATTGAGTTCTGTCACTCAACAACCTGCCTACCTTGCTGTGTGCAGGATACAGCATGAAGCTGAAAAAAAAATCGAGGCCATTGTGTTGCAGGGGCACAAGCGTGTGATTGTAACCCGATGGATATGGTTTTGTTCACCAATATTATTATTCGCTTGCTCCAGTAACTGGACTCACTTAAATTTGACAGAAAGTGGGAGAGTCCTAACAATAGGTTCTCTCAGCCTACCCTCCTATGTATGGGATACAATGTGAAGTTGAAAAACAAACAATACTTTTGCCAATAAAATACATTTTAATTATAGGTATGGAAAGGCTTTGTTAGGGTTATCAAGAGAAGAAAGTGGTGTTCTAGGAGAAGCTGTACCTGGAGATAACAATGAGGAAGAAGATGATAATGAAGGTACAGATTATTTTAGTTTCAAGTATTACTCCACATATAGCTAGATAAATAAAGAAAACATCAACAACACACAACAACAACAATATCAAGACATTTTGTACTCTGTTTTCCACTCTGAAATTGAAACATTGCTGCATTGCATTGTGTGTGGTTGTGTGATGATTAATATATGAATTTTGACAGTTTTCCTTGTCACTCACTACAAAAGTGTTCATTGATTGTAATCAATGCTGATGTTTTAATTTCTGTTGGTACATTTATTTCTTTTATAGCATAATTGAATAAACATTATTTTAATATACAATTTTAAATGTAACATTTCCAAAAGGTGTGGGTTGAAGTCCAGGACATTTAAGTTTTTATACATTATTTCAAATATAATATTCTCAGAAATCTATAGCATCTGCTATAAATTTCTGAGAATATTACCCATATATTGTTAATAAAGATATTTTTTATATTAATAAAATAACTTTATTAAGTAGAAAATGGTGAAAATGCTGACAATGGGGAAAATTCTGAAAATGGGGAAAATGCTGATAATGAGGCTAAGACTGAAAACGGAGAAAAATCCAAGGCAGAAGTAGAAAAGACTGAAGTTGAATCAACAACTAAAGATGATGAACCTGGTCCGAGTACGGCTGAAAGTTCAGAAGAAGTACCAGTAAGTACCATATTTCATTGTATAATATATTTATCTGGGAAAGTAAATTAATATAACTTTTTTATTTATGAACAAAATATGCACTTAATGTTATTATAAGTAAAGTTGAAGTAAAACTAAAGAAAAACTATTTTTTCTATTATTTCAATAAAAAAATATATAATTTTAGGGACCGTCAAATGGTGATGCAAATAATGAGTCCACAGTCAACATGGACACTGAAGATGACGTTGACAATTTACAACTTGCATGGGAAATGCTAGGTTTGTAATGTTTGAAAATGATTCTTAGGGAATTAAATTATTAATTACGTTATTGTTTTATTACAATTAATTATTTTAATTTACTTACTTGTGCTTTTGTGGGTAAATAAAAAAATAGTTTAATTACTCTAGTAATAAAACTAAGCATAGCATTGATTTTATAGAAGATAAAAAAAGTATTATTATATTAATGAATCAAAGAAAATAATTGATCCTTTTTTTCTAGAACTATCCAGAGGCATATTACAGAAGCGTGCAGAGAGCGGTGCGATGGCGGCGCGCGCCCTCCTGGCGGACGTGCACCTCGCGCTGGGAGAGGTGGCTCTGGAGAGCGAGACGTACGACAAGGCCGTCGTTGATATGGGTATTATATATTTTTTGTGGCTTCACGCTGTATTCCGCTTCTAGCAACCCTGCTAGCCTACCCAGTCAGGGGGAACCTAGTGTTAAGACACTCCATTCCAACTCTCAGGAAATTATTTTTTAACTATTTCATTTCTTTGCTTTGGTATCTAGGCAAAGTGCGGCGTTAAGTTCCGCCACTCAATACCTAATGCCTCGAAAGTTCGGCGAAAAGTGGAGTGTTTTAACATTAGGTTCCCTCTGCCTACCCTGACATATTTAGGATGAAGCTGGATATAATGATTGATATAATATTTTACTTATATAAGCTAGAAATTGCTTAATTATCTCTTATGTCTTGTCTATGTATTTTCATATAAATCAACATTTACTTTTAATTGCTTATCTATATTTTATATTTAATTTGACAGTGAGCTGTTTGGACATACAAAAGGAGTTGTACAGAAGTGATGATAGAAGGATTGCTGAGACGCACTACCAAATAGGTATGGACTCAATACTTATTTTTTTTTAGCTTTGTGCTGTATCCCGCACATGCTTAGGGTAGGCAGAGAAAACATGGGAGCCTAGTGTTAAGGCATTCTGTTCCCCACTGAGACACTTTGGTTCCACTTTCTGCTGATTTCTTGAGACATTGAGTGCTGAGTGGTATAACTCAATGTCAAGCTTTGCCTCGTAACTATACTAAAGAAATGAAAATAATAAATATTTCATTACTTTGAGTGGGAATCAAACCCATAACCTGTAGCGTTTAAATGCCCCTGCGTCACAACGGCCCTGCCCAATCGTCTTGATAACTAATATGTAAATTATTTCTTCCAATTTTAATCTTTATTCTAATTACTATGTAATGTCGGCATTCTATTTGTAATCTAGGTTTATTGTAAATTTTTAAATTAATTGAAATGTTATTGTAAGAATAAACAATGTATAAAATAGATATATGATTGGTTTTGACTTCTAGGTCTCGCCAATTCCCTAGCATCTAACTTCGAGGACGCCATAACTCACTTCAAAAACGCGGCGAACATTCTGGAATCTCGTATCAAGACCTTAGAAAATCCAGTTTCGGTGGCGGAGGATGCCACAGTTAAGAAATATTCGACGGCCGACCCGTTCTACTCTGTGGAAGGCGAACTGAAAGAGTTAAAGGACTTGTTGCCGGAGATACAAGAGAAAATACAAGACATGATGGATTACAAGTCCGAGGTAAGGCCGTGTGATTGTATCGAGGCGACGCGAAACATGCTCAGAAATATGATTATTAAGGAGAAATCTCAATTTGTAGGCGTTCAAACTTAGATTTTTGTGATAATTAGGTTTTTTTTAAATTATTTTTTGAGACAAAATACAGCTATGTTAGGTATACATATTATACACTTAATTTGTAGGTCTTTTTTTTTTTAATTAGGGTTATTTTTTTAATTTAAACACAAAAGACAGCTATACTGGGTACTTATATAAACAGTTTAATAATGAGAATTTTTTTAATTTCCAATATACTGTTGCCATATTTTTTTTGTGTACGTACTTTATGTTTGTATGTATAAGTTTTGTATATCGACGGCGTAATAGTGTAAGCCTGTTTACTTTTACACCATTCGAAATTCTTAAAAAAAAAAATACAAATTCGACCTTGTTTTTATTTTATATGGTAGAGCTTACAAAAGAAATATTTGAAATTTTATAAACCTTGTTACAATATATGTATGTATGCATATATTTAAAAACATTTTTCCTCCACTGAGAACCTGCTTTATAGGTTAGCTGGTGTTAGCAGGTTTATACTCTTAAGCCGATGAAGTGTCACCTTTGTTACACATATATCGGAAATTAAATTGTAATATGTCATATTCTTAAATAATTCAGTAATTATAATAATATAGTGAATTAATCATTTCAATAGGGCTCTGTTTAGTTGCAGGATATATTTTTATTATCAAATCGATTATTAAGGATATAATTATTCGATTTTGATATTCTTTAATTAGAGTACAATCGATTTTTCACCACATCAATTATTTACTATAATTAATATATTACAGCCATTTTTAGAAGCACTGCATTTTCTCGATCTCTATTTTCTTGATTTTTTTATTGTTAAATGCCGCCTAAAGGTCTTTTTAATATTTACGTAACTAACTAACTGAGGTAGATGCACGTAAGAAAATTTTAAGGAAATTAGTTACTAAATAAAAACAAAGCCAAATGTGACATTTTTTGTGATAAATTTGACTGCTCGTATCAGTATTGATTTGATATTATGCAGATTTTTAAATAGTACTACCATTCCTGTCCTAGTTAAAAAGTATTTTTTCAAAATTATGACGTCATTGTTTTTCTTTTTTTTAGATCAAAATTAAACAAACTTTTTATTTGAATTGAAAGCAGCCGTGCCGGAGCGGCACAACGTCTGACTGTAGACGTGATGGTTGTGGGTTCGAGTCCCACTTCGGGAATAGATAATTATAATTTTTTCTCTTTCGTAAGAAGATAAAGTGCGACCTTAGAGCAGTGCGTGGGGAACGGACTATCTTAACACTAGGTTCGGAAATGTGAGATACAGCGTGAAGCTTAAAAGAATATCACGATTATAAAATATCCTATATATTGAGGAAAGAAAAATATATATATATTTTTTATTTTTTTTATGTTCAAATACTGTTTACAAAATCTGCATAATATTTTTTTTTCTTAGAAATAAGTGCCTTAGAATCTCAATTTGCATTTAGATTTTAGTATAGTGAGTACATTGTATTGTTAACTAAGCGTGTTTACCACAAGGCCATTTTTGTATCGCTTTACACGATTTTTTTTTCAAATAAACGAATCGAAATTAAAAAATGTTGTGTGTTATTTCACATGCCCCTATTTTATTATACATTAATGGTCATGTGGTGAATTTGTGTGATAGTTATGGCCATTGATGTTTTTGTTACCTTTTGTTACGTCGATTTTTAGTAATGATGAATGAATAAAAAAAAAAACTAGGGGAATTCCCTCACTACGAGGACATCGCAGCACAGTGATATAGGTGTGACTAAATGCGATGGTTGTGGGTTCGATTCCCACTCGGAGGAATGAATTATTTAATATTCTCATTTCCTCTCTCTCTCTCTGGTAAGAAGACAAAGCGTGGAGTTGAATTTCACTATAAGACAACTAATGTCTAGAAAATCCGGAGAAAAGTGGGAAACTGAGTGACTGAATGTTAACTTTTTACGGGATACAGCGTGAAACATTAAAACACATTAGTAAGTAATCAAATTGTAGCATCTACAGTTTTTAAATATGAATATTTCACCGAAGTGGAGTTGATAGTGGTCATATTTCTGGTAAGAAGATAAAACTGCGTTGAGTTCCGCCTTCCAATATTATATTCCAATATTATATTCCAATATGAGAGCGGGAGTGTCAATAAGCAACGCGGGTTATATAACTCTATATCCAAATAATAAAACACTATGATTTACTAAAAATATTAGTATGATTTATTATGGTAACAATTATTCATATTCTGCACAAAGTTATATACAGTCGAGGAGTCGTGGTCGGGCCAAAAAGTTTTCTGTAAGATTTTCTGAACTTTGGCACATTGTTCACTCGAGACGACTATAGTAAAATATAAGAAAAATCCTAAAATCAAACCTGTGTACCATTCTACATCTAACTTTAGGATGGCCACGACTCGTCGACCGTAGTATACTTATAGTAAAAACTATTTTCGTAGGAAAAAAATATAATTTAAGAATAAAATTCTTTTACAGATGATAAAAAGGGTACGTGAAACCCTCTGTCCTTCCAACGGTGAAGGATCTCAAGCCTCACCAAGTACCAGTTCAAAGCCAGAAACAAAACCCGCCGCAGATATATCTCATTTAATTAAAAGGAAGCGGAAAAATAGTGACGACGAAACGCCGGCGTCTAAAAGAATTAATACGTGAATTAAGAGGCTATTTGTACTTAAATTTATTTATAATTAATAAACACAGATAAAAAATCACGTTTATAAAATTTCAAAATTATTATCTTTATTTAATTGTTTAGAATAAAAAAAGATACTAATTGAACCACAGCCTGCTTTTATTTTTATTAAATTGACAAATGGCTTAAACATCCTATGGCGTTTTATTACTATATAGAAATTGCAACTTAGATTGTTTTTATTTAGTATTTTTTTTTAAAAACAAGTGAACTCTGATTTATGTAAAAATAATAAATAATAGATTTTTAAGTGAATAAAAAAATGGCAAACTTATTAACTTAGGAAAGTAAAATACTTTTTTCCTTTTGACCTACCTTGATTCTTTTTGTAAGTACAGCCATTTTAATTAGAATCCACACCAACATTATGCAATAAAATAAATATTTGTATTAAGATCATGGTTTTCTTTTGTTTTCCAGTAAGTTTTCTTATTTTTAAATATTCCGATGGAGATTGCTTTGGATCTGCGACGTTTAGGTCGATTGCTTTAGAAATATAAAATGGTTTTAAAGGAGATAATAAATTTAAGAAATAAAAAAAATCTATAAAATATATATTTTTTTTATATTATAGTCTGAACACCTAAAGTATTGGTTATAAAGTTGTGTCAAATTACAATATTAAAAGCGATTGGTATTTATTTTATAATTAAAAATAATCATAGGTTAAGTATTAAAGTAAGGAATTAATTTTACAGAAGTATTTTGTTAAATAAACGGATAATTAAGTATGAAGTGTTTTATTTCAATATTTTTTTAGGTTCCCGCACTCTGTATCCCACATATATATGCACATAGCAGAGTATCCGGAGGAAAACTGGGGACCTAGTGTTTAGACGAAATGAAAATATTACTTCATTTCCCCAAGTTTGAATTGAACCCACAACTGTTAACTGGCAGTTACAGTTGCACTCATGTTATGACCCTGTGCCACGACAGCCTCAATTATTAGTAATTTCTTATTTTAATAAACAATTGAATTAAAAGCTAATTGTTATAATATAGAGGAAACAGCTTTAGTTTAGTTGTTGTTGGTAAAAACAGATTTATTTCAAGAAATAATTTATTGTTGTTACACCAATTTCCGATCCTTATACAATTTATATACAGTAAAATTTTAACTAACACAACAGTTAAGAATATTTAATTATTTATTATATTTTAACAACAGCTTTGCCAACGTTCTCTCCGTTTAACATACCAACGAAAGCGTCAAACAATTTGTCAAAACCTTCCGTTACATGTTCTTGAGCTTTCAACTGACCACTCTTGATCCAATCCACTAGCTGGGAGTGTGCTTCACTCCAACGATCAGACCAACGCCACACAAGGAACCCCTCAATCTTCAATTCTTTGAAAACCATAGATGGTTGCAATATCGTTGCTTTGGGCATTTGGGAAGGATCAGCATTATAAGCACTGATACTGCCGCAAACAGCCACTCGGCCTCTGGAATTCATCTGCCCTATAATGACGCTACTAAGTTCTCCTCCAACGTTATCGAAGTAACAATCGACACCGTTCGGAGCCGCTGCTTTTAGGGCCACTTGAGCGTCTGCGGTCTTATAGTTAATAGCCTTATCGAAACCAAGTTCCTTTTCCAACCATTGCACTTTTTCATCTGATCCCGCGAAGCCTATGACTTTACAGCCTTTGATTTTGGCAATTTGTCCCACGAGAGACCCTACTGCTCCGGCAGCGCCTGTCACTACTACTGTTTCACCGGCTTTAGGCTGGCAAAGTTCTAGGAAACCGAAATAAGCGGTAGCTCCGGGCATTCCCACGGCGCCCGCACCTAAGGATTCGGGCAATCCCTTTAAGTTTGGTAATTTGTAAAGTATTACTTTTGGCCTTCCCACTGCCTGTTCATTACTTTCCTTTATCACAGAGTAGTCGCACCAACCATTGTGAGTAACCACTTTGCTGCCAACAGGATATTTTGGGTTCTTCGACTCTTGAACTTCTGCAACTTGGAAGCTGAACTGGTCGTACGGCACCTTGTTACTTCTGTTATAAGCCCTTAAGTAAGGATCAACGCTTACCCATAACGTCTTCAATAATAATTCTCCGTCTTTCAGAGGAGGCAGATCGTACTCTACTATCTCGTAATCAGATCTTTTGGGAGGTCCATTGAAATAGTTCTTGACAACATATTTTCGTGCTTTCACCATCTTGATTGTTATAGTATTGCAAGAATTTCTGCAAAAATAATATAATAATATTTACTTTTATCTACTATAGAAGTGCTTATGATGTATTAATATATAGTTTTATCTAATCACGGTGCTAATCAAATTAATATGGTATACGTAAAAAAACATACGTAATTTTTTTATAAATATTAGTTGGAACCGGCTTTCAATTTAATATAATAAAAAAGTGGATATAATAAATTTTTTATCTGCATGAGCTAAATTAATGTATACAGTACATTGGCGCTATCAAAACAAATAAATACAACGACGTATCATTTTTTTTTAAAAATTTTTAAAGTGTTATTCCACACTTAGGAAAGAAAAATACTTATTTAGAAAACGTATAAAAATTTGAACGCAGCGGGACTCGAACCGAGGCGAGGCGCGGGTTCAAGTCCCGCTGCGTTCAAATTTTTATACGTTTTCTAAAGACGTATCATTTACCAAAATAGGTTCCCTGGTTGATTTGTTAAAAGGGAATAAAGGAACGCACATAAATACACAACCCTCCTTTTGGGCTTTGCCGCAGTCGAGTAAAAACACGTTTGTTACATAATTATTCTTATCTACTAATATGGATAAATTTTAGTAATGTTATTATCGCCAATTCTGTTTATTTCAACAAACTCGACATTGCGGTTTCGTATAGTTATATCTATTTATAGTTAGAGATTCGTTTAATGACTCTACATGAGATGATGTAAAAACTTTTGCATATATATCGGATATATGGGTGTTATTATTAAAATAATATTTAATTTGTCACTTATCTATTTTATGGGTAATTGGAGTTTGAATACGATGAAAAATTGTTATTATATTGAAGAGGTTATTTGTGGCGCAGGGGCACAAAGTGTGACTGTAAACGCGACTGGTTGTGGGTTCGATGCTCACTCGAGGAAATGTCTCAATGCCTCCAGAATTCGGTGGAAAATGGAGAATGGATTCTTAACACTAGGTTCCCTCTGCCTACTCTGCTGCGTGCGAGATACAGCGTGAAGCTGATTTATTTCTTATTATTTATATTCAAAACACATAAACTAATTAAAAAACACAACACAACATGCGTTTCTTACGAAATACACTTAGTTATTCATACACAGTTAACACAGACTCTCAGATTACATTCCAGGCCGGCTATAAACTTATACAAATAAAATATATTTTATATAATATAGTTGTATGAAGACAATTATACGTCAACTCACCTCGACGTTCCCACGAATACTGAAGCCTATATAGCGTCATTCAGTTTAAATTATCCAATAATAACACTCTATAATCAAACTCGCGTATAATTCTGAGTCTAGATGACTTGTCGTTTTCTTTGATAGCTAAACGTCTGGCATCTATTTTTTGTTTGGTTATACTGTTTTCATTCATCATTCATCTATTCTAATTGGGTTTGTAAATAAAGATGAATATAAAAAATGTTATAAATTGTGCAATATTTCTGGAAACATCTAAAACATTTGATTAACTAAAAAAACGGTCTAGAGCGAGTGGTAGTTGCCTAGATAGGCTTTCGTATCAATTTCTGGATTGTATTTTTAACATTTTTAAAAGTCTTATTCCACACTTAGGAAAGAAACTTTTTTAGAAAACGTTCGAAAAGCCATACGTTCTCAAGTTGGGAACGTATGGCTTAGTGGTCAGAGTGCTTGGTCGGTTTCCAGGAGGCGCGGGTTCGAGTCACGCTATATTCAAATTTTCATACGTTTTCTAAATAAGTATTTCTGGATTGTAGTTCAACAAGAAGTTACTCATAAAAGTTTAATAATTTCTTGTATATCTTTTTATGTAGTACATACACTGATCCGTTACGATTAGATATTTTAAGTATGGATATAGAGATATTAATTTATATATGAATGAAGCAAAAAATTAGGACTCCTTTTTATGAAAATTACGCGGATGGAGGATTCTGAAATTTGGCACACTTACAGTTTATATGAAGGAGAAGTGAAGAACTCTATTTTACTATAATTTTTTTTTTTTTTTATTGCTTCACGCTGTATCCCGCACACAGCAGGGTAGGCAGAGGGAACCTAGTGTTA
>DWAL01000571.1:0-10424 GCA_018230405.1 Heliconius hortense
ATTTTCTTAATTTTTAATAATAATGTTTAAATACTTGACATGTAAAAAACATCCAAAAGCCAACTTGTTCTCTAACTTGAGAAGCATTTTAATATAATACTTTAAACTAAACTACTATAATATATTATAGAGCACAGGTACTGCGGATATTTTACATTAAAATGTGATGTTTTGTCATCGGTCATACAATATCCGCCATTTTCACTATCGGTCAACCTGCTCATAAGATAGTATTGTTATGATTCTGTTGTTATTTTTGTTGTTTTTATTAAGCTTCTTGTTTTGTTAAGTATTAAGTTGTTTTCTGATTATTTTGTTTTTGTTATATAGATTTTTTATATTTTCAAACTCATGTTTACTCATATAAACATGGACAAAATTAAATAGAAATTAAAAAGTTACATAAAAGTTGTAGAAACAGTATTCCTCATGCCAAAATGAATGGAGTATAATATCATGGTGTTGGTTTTTGGTGACGCTATGCGCTATATGTTGATCTTTTAGTATGTATTTACTATATTTTTAAATAAAATTGTAAATACATACTAAAAAATCAACATATAATAATATAATTATTGTATAAAAACTTTCAAAGTTTTGTGACTACTCACACCATTTAACCGGACATTTTATAGTTACAATTTACTTACTCTATGGTTAGATATTTACGACAATTATAATAGCAATACTGACTGTAGCAAAGACTAAAATAGAATAATATTATATGGTAGCTGTAGGCAAACCTGAGCGAAGTGATTATAATTATGGAATTTTATTTAAAATTCTATATAAATATGTTTTATATACAAAAATAAGATATTAGATAAACCATTTTTTGTAGTCACTACTAAAAAAACTTAATTTAACTCTTAATCGTAAGTTATATACTTTGAGTTGTAAGAAATGGATAAATTATAGTGGTTCCCATCAAAATACACAGACGCTTTCTTTAGTGATTAGAAAAAATAAAATATTTAATGTTTTCATGATGACAACAGAACAAAAATTTGATTGTGTGTTCTGTAAAGAAGTATTTGACGACAAAGAAACTTTACAAATTCACTTTAGGTAAAATTTTGATGTTATTATAAAATATTTATTTACTATTTTTTATTGAAATGTCTTTATAAAAAAAATGTTATTTTAGAAAGCATGGTGATCCTAATTTCAACCAATCAATTAAAAATAAAAGCAAGCCTCAAAATGAAATTTTTGATGAAAAAATATCAGAAGAAAATGAGAGAGTTAGTTGTGATGTTTGTGAAGAAGTGTTTCCTACTATATCTAAAGCAATAACACACAAGCATAAAGCCCATCCAGATCATGACGCTAAATATTTCTGCCCTTTTTGTGGCAAACTATTTACAATGAAGGTAAGTCATTTAGAAAAGATTAGAATTGTAGTGTTATTCAAAATTCTTAATTCTCCTAACGGATTTTTAACTAATAAGTTTTTTTTTTCAGCATCTCTATAATAAGCATATACTTTCAAATCACGAAAATGACCAATCTTCGGATACAAAGGATTTTCACTGTGATTGTTGTGAAGTAGATTTTTTTGGGCCATCTGCAATGATTTATCATAATAAATTTTTTCATCGTCAAGATACAGAATTACCAAGTATAGGCCAGTCAAAAAAAGTTAAAACATATAATCAGGTATTGATTCTCTTTTTAACTACATAAAAATGTGAACATGGTTTTTTTTTCTTAAATATTTACTAACTTATCTCTAACGGATGGGTCCTTTTTATTTGAATAGTAAATAAGTTATTATTTTATTTATTAAATGTATATTTTTTTAGGAAATGGTACAAATTTATTATTGCTCTTTCTGTGGAGAAGAATATAACAATAAGGTTAATTTACATGTAAGTTGTTTTTTTTATATTATAAATAAAGATATGAATAGAAGCTCTCATTATTAAAGTTTTATCACAGAGTAAACAGGGAGAACCTAGTATCAAGACACTCCATTCTCCACTTTCCACTCCAATCTGAGTCATTGAATGTTGATGTGGTAGAATTTAACACCACACCATATCATAACAAAGCATCAATTTCATTCCCTAAGTTGGAAACAACTCACAGTTTTTGAATTTACAATGCCAATAGCACCCTGATACTGCAATTGAATGGTATCATTGTTAAGATTATGTTTAATAGGGCATCAAAATAAGAGCTGCTATCATTTAATCATTATATTCTATTAATTCAATGGAAAGTGGGGAATGGAGTGTTTTAATACTTGGTTCCCTCTGCCTACCCTGCTGTGTGTGAATAAAGTGTGTAGTTAAAAAAATATATCATGTGTAATCATCTATATAATATCATAATTATATATTAACAGAAACACATGACTGATGACCACGGTGATGAAAATCAAAGTCCAAGTGATATTTTGAGATGTCCTTTATGTGAAGCAATTTTCTACCACTTAGATGCATATGAAGTACATCTCATGTTCCATTCTACGGATGATTTATATAGTGAAAAAAATGAAATGTAAGTATATAAATTATAGGATCTTCTTTAACTAAATATATACTATATATATAAAACTAATAATAGCACTGAATACAAAAAATATATATAAAAAACAGAAAGGTCATTTTATTTGCTTACTTTTTTTAAAAATTATTAAACCAAAATTGACTTAAACAAAAATGCAAGAAATAGTCAAGAAAATGTCATGTAATCGCTTTTCACGATGTTTCGCTTTTAAGCATAGTTTTCACTTTTATATTTTAGCAACCTTCCTTTAACATTTTGTATTTGTTTTATTTTAATTGGTTTATAAATAAAAGTGTAATTATTAAATTGGTCAATACTTTAGTTGTCAATGTGCGGATTTTGTCTTTAAAATTATAATTTTATTAGATCATGAAAGTCATTCAGATTAGTAAATAAATAATTGTGTAGTTCAAGCGACCGTAGCCGCGATTGGGATGCGTTACTAAAAAAATATATACTCCCCTCAGAGGTGATTACCAAAAAGACTTCAGAGGTTAATAAGAAAATTGTTATGGACTTTTCATTTTGGCAATAAAAACGTTGTGGCGCAGTGGCACAGCATGTGACTGTAAACGCGATGGTTGTGAGTTCAATTCCTACTCAGGGGAATTATTTAATATTACAATTTCCTCGCTAACAAGGTAAAGCGTAATGCCTGTGGAATGAAGTGTCTTAACACTAGGTTCTCTCTATCTACTCTACTACTTGCGGGATACAGCGTGAAGCTAAAAACTAATTATAATTATGAAATTTGATTCTATAGTTAATAAAATGAACTATAAACTAACATATAACTTGGGATTCATCTGAAACAAAAAGAAAACGTCGAGGGTTAAAATAATTTAGAAAAATTAAATGATCTGAAATTTGTTGTTTGGTGTGTTATGTTGTTATTTAACAAAAATTTCAATTAGTATTACCATTTTGAAGTAGTAGAACAGCATCTGATCTCCACTCAGACTAATGAATTATTTTCACTTCTGTTTGCTAAGGCAAGTTATAGCATTGAGTCTTAAGTAACTTTGGGTGTTGAATGCTGCTGCCACGTCTCAAATATCAAACAGAGAGTAAAGAGTGAAGTGTCTTGATACTAGTCTGTCATCGGCTGACTTTGCCCTCCATCCCAAGCAATTTATTTTAATAGTAAACTTTATTGTTGTCTTTACTAATTATTGTAAGTCGTTTTGTTACTTATTTTTGCAGAGCAGAGCATGTAACTGATTTTTCACTCGAAGCAGTGGCACCAATTATGGAGAAAGTAGAAGAAGACATCTCCAATCTAAATACTGATGGCATTGTAAGTATAATTATATATATTTAAAATATGTAGTTTAAATAAGATATTAAAATTATATTTTAATCAATCAAATATTTAATATATTATTTATATGTTTATAGGACAGTTTTCTACAATTGGTGATGAATACAGGAGACAATGAACCAAAAGTGAAATCAAAAAAGCACAAAAAACATAAGAAATCCAAAAAGGCAGCAATAACTCTAGATGAGTTTTTAAATATGAATAAGGATGTATTTGGCGATGGTCTCGACGTTCAGGGAATAGAGGAAGTACCAACACAAGTTGTTCTAAAAAAAGTTAAAGGTAAAAAATTACCTACAAAAGGACAATCTAAAGCAGTTCATGCAGACCTAGCCAAGTTGAAAAAACATGGCATTACTATTACATCAAAATCTAAAAATCAGTTTAATCTAATTGACAAAAATGACATGGGAAAAATTAAGGTAACAAAAGCAAATGTCACAAGCAATCAAAATGAATTATTATCAAAGTTGCTAAATCAGGGAAATAGTCAAATAAAAATAGTTAAAAAAAGTATGTCTCTACACACGGATGAAGATACACTTGACGATAAAAACGACAACCCTGACAATTCAAATGAAAATAATAATGGAGACCAGGACTTCAGTAATAACAAAGGAGTTTCAAATGTTATAAACACTGATGATAGCAGTGCTAATGGACATATGTGTATCACTGATAGTGAACTTGCTGATAAGGTCCAAATTGATAACAAAAATAATCCTGATTCTAATTCAAACTTGCAAGAAAATCCCTCTGACGAAACCACTATTACAAGTGACACAAGTAAACTTCATACATCAGAATTAGTTAAACCTAGTACTAGCAATGAAACTTTATCGCCATCAGAAATAAATAATGATAAAAAATCTAATAAATTATTGCCAGATCCAGTTGTATCTGGTCTAATAGACGACTTAAAAAAAGATTTTTCAGCAGACGATGAAATAATAGAACGAGATGAAATATCTTCAGAAAAAGACATGGCTATCGATGATACAGGTAATACTAATCAAAAAGATACAGACAATCTTGCACACGACACTTTAAATGCCTTAAAACATTTAAGTCATCTAATTACTGTGAAGCCATTAAATCAACCCAAAAGTCCAATAGCGAAAGTAACTATTGACAAGAATGAAGGTGCACATTCACCTAAAGTAGAAGAAAGTACTTCCAAAAAACCTACAGTTTCTCAGCATTTTCCTAAAGAACAAAATGTCAACAAATCTATTAAAATATTAAATCAAGTGATAGTAAAACCTTCAAAGATGTCTCCTTCAGAACACATGCACTCTGACGTTGATAGCGATGAATTTAACGACTTTGATGACATTAACTCTGATTCAGAATTTGTTAAGTTAGAAGAACTCAAAGGTCCTAGTAGTAATATTCGAAGAGTTAAATTAAAAATTAGACACTTGCCAACTAGCCAAAGTAAACAGAAAGGTAATGAAACCAATAATGTGATTGATAACGAAACAGAACATGATGATAAATTGCAAAATGAAGAACATTCAAATAATACACCATCTGTATCAACTAATTTGGATATTTTAAAGCGCCTTACAAATGTAACTGCAAAATCTATAGCTTCTGTCAAAAACGCCAGTCAACCTAAAACAAACGTAAAAACGTTAAATCAGTCAGTAAAAATATTACCGTCAAATGCTAGGAAAAATTCTTCCGACGTTGAAATTTTTAATATAGATGATTCGGATAGTGATGGTGAAGACAAGCAACCGAATCACACTTTAGATGCTTTGTGGAATCCAAATAAAAATATAATGGCTAAATCGAACCTACAAAATGCGAATGTAAGTGAGGTGAAAAATAAAAAAATTATAAATACGAATACCCGGTCAGAGGTTATAAATGAAAAACATGTAAAACTTGGTAAACATTCACCAAATGTACAGAAAAGTATAAATCTACAAAATAAACTTAAAAGTTTGAGTAGTAATATTACTGTGACATCAAACAATTCTCCAAGTATGACAAGCAATGAACAGTGCAGTAGCTTTGATGAATTTGATGAAGATGAAGTTAATGATAGTGAGACAGAAAACTATGTAGGGAAATTAAAAATTACAGAATTAAATGAAAATGATGTAAGTGATAGTGAATGTCCCGACAGCAGAACTGATGCGATAGTCGAATCCCCCCATGCATCTAATAGCGAAAATGAAGATAACCATATGGAGAGCGATGAAGATTTTGCAGATTTTGAAAAGCCAATTAAAAGTGCAACTATGATGAAGAAAGAAGAAGAACCCACAACTTCCAAAACACCTGCATGCTTAGAGAATTTTAAAAAACTAAATAAAAATTTAACAATAAAATCCTTGAGCGCCAAGAAAACTGATTCTGAAGACGAGTCAAGTTTGGCCTCAGAAAAAGAAGTATTTGAAGATAGTAATAATCAACAAATTGCAATTAAACAATCAAAACCAAATCCCCCACAGTACTTCCGGCCACCTAACAAACCAAATCAAAGCAGTTCATCGATGAATCAAACACTCCACAAAAATGTTAGCACTTCATCCAATCAAGTTGTTAAAACAGTGAAACAGTTTCAATCTCAAACAGTTATTGAAGAAGTTACGACGACAGTTACAAAAACGATAAGGACCGTCAACCAATCAAGTAATGAAATGGTACAAAGTAGCAATATTCGACCTCAAAGACCTATGATGCGGCCACAAAGAATGTTTAATAGAGCACAAGGGACTATCGTGAGGCCGTCGCCCGCCGTCGGCACTAGAATTAGAAATGCAACTCCTATGAGACACCCCGCGCCATCTACTGTGAAACCTTCGAATCAGCTGGTCCCTGTACGAGGGGTTGTCAATTTACAAAGAAATCCGGTTCCCAGTACGTCTTCAGTGCGAAAACTTGCGCCTGCTAAACCTATTCCGCAAAATAACAATAAAAACCATATGATAGGAAAACTAAAGATATCTCCCCTCGCATTAAATCAGGCCACTAAAAGGGTTGCAGATGAAGCGACCGGACATTTTAACTGCTTTAAGAAACCAAAAGAATCTACTATGTCTTCAATGGATATGTTAAATTCTTTGGACGATACAATGGTGCAGTATACATCGGCCTCTCAAAGTCAATCAAATTTTTCTAGTGTAACTAAAACCATTAAAGGTAAAGGTGTGGTCACTGCGATGCAAATGCGCGAAGTCAGTACCAGTTCCCAGCAGCAACTCAATAAAATAAACAATATATCCGGGCTCGTGGTTGCAAAAACCTGTTTAAAGCAAGCCATGCATGTGGAAGAAAAAAATGTTGTCAGCACAGCAAAAAAGAACACATTAGATGCTCTTGAAAAGTTACAGAGACAAGGACTGTTAGTGAAAAAGCCGCGTGTGGACGACTACAATGAAAAATCTCAAAGTGAAAGTGACGATGATCCAAGTTAATATATTTAATTCACAATATAATATATTGATCAAATATGAGTTATTTCTTAAATCAGAATACCGCTTCCGGCAAGCATATATTCTAAACTTTGTCATAATACTGCTAAAGTAGTTAGGCTATGTGTAGTCCTTACATATACATACATATATTAGTTATAGAAGTACATTTATTATACAATATCGCGTTTGGATATTTAACATGTATGTTTACAAATAGTAATACAATTAGTAGTGTAGGTAAAGTACGTTTAAGTTGTACATAGATTGAAAAAAGAATGTTTAAATTTAAGAATATATAAAATATTGTTAAAGATTTACAAAAACATAATTGTTCCTAAGTTATTTATGGTTTCATTTTTCTTTTGTTAATTTAAAAGTCAGGAAAATATTAAATACGAAAGGTAATAAATGAGAATAAATTTTTTTCGTTTATGATTGTTTAATATTATAAACTGTATTTACACCCATTTTATTATACATAACGTACCCACAGTCCCAATACTTGAATACCAAAATATATTAAATAGTCAGATATAAAGATATTTATATGGCTATCATCTATAAGGATAATGTATCTGACAAGATATTTGTCCAACACCAACTAAGGAGTCTTTGCCTCTACTTTATTCTGCCGCCACTTATGATCCTGGAACCATTTGAAAAAAATCAGAACCACATAGAATGTTAGCACATTTTTTTTACAAGAACAATAAATAAAACTACTTTTAATGGGTTCCAGCGTGCTATTTTCATATTATGTACTCTTTTGTTTGAATACTATGTAATAGTAACATGTATTCAATAACACAATAAAAATCCACGAAAAGTAATTTTATTTGTTGTACTGAAGAGACTTGATTGTCCAAACATTGAATTGTGCGTGTAAAAGAATTTGTAGTAAGTTTGATTTCGTTTAGATGTTTTGAATAAACACCAACATTGTTTTATACAATTTTTACTAACAGTAAAAAAAATAAACAACTATTATTAATAATGCATAACTCATTTCAATATATTTAGTTAATCTAGTCTCCATTATGTAAAAATCACGAAAACCAAAATAAAACTATTATTATTTACATAATATAAAAGAATTATGAAAAGAATGTGATTATAGGTATAAAGACGTAACAAAACAATATTAGTCACAATTACAAACACAAGTATTTAAGCTGACCTTGACAGACCCACAAGATAACCCTTCAACCAACACGTTTAATGTTAAAATTTAGATTTTTGTTAAAACAAATAATTTCAGAATTTCAAGCATTAGGATATATATATATATATATATATTATATGATAAATATGATTGGTTATTGCTATTATATACCTTAATAAACATAAAGTAGGACATAGAATTATGGTTTCACTTACCTTTAATTTCGACTTAAATGTGATCATGCAATAAATAGGAGAAAAAAATAATTAAACAAACACTAAGGAAGTAATGCCAATGGTCGTAGTATTGGGAGCTCATTTAAATTTTACATATACGCTTTACTAAGAACATGCTCTGTGTAATAAAAATCTGTTAGTAAATAATTTTTAACAATTAAAAAAATGTAAAATGAATCGGCATGTTCACAACAAATGATAAAAATATATATGTTGTTGAAGTACTTCTATTTACAATAAAAGTTAAATACGTCACTAAAAATACTCGTATTTTTAGCAGCGAAAGTTTTTGTATGAGAAATGAAAATAACTGTAAAAGCAATAAAGCACATATAGCAGTTAAAGATTAAATAATCATATTAGAAATAAAACCGTTATAAAATTATACTCGAAAATGATCTGAAAACTTACATTAAGGTTTGTTTATTTCTCAAAATGACAAATTAAATTAACGAGCCATGAAAGTATGGTTACGAAAATTAATAACTGGAATAAATATTAGGATATTCTAATAGATCGTTTTTACAAATTTATATAAAACATTAATAGTTATAAAGTGGAAAATAAGATTTTATTACGTAGGAACATATTTTTAAAGCATTTCCTATATCAATGTATAAAATGAAAATCTGAAAAAAAAACTTATATTTTTGACTAAATTAAAACTAATATATTTGATGCACATGTATACCATACTAAAAAAAACACTTTTAAATTAAAGCCCAACTGGAAACGTACACAAACATTTCTTTGTAATTTAATATATATGAGCCCGTTCAGCATAATAGTATATGTATGTCGGCACGTACCAATATTGCCAATTCATTGGAGAGACGGTACGCTATTGCGCGCAATTTGTATCCATATTTCAGCTTTCCAATCATTTTCTTTCGCACAATTCGCAGTATCGTATACATGTTGAACCAGTGCAAAATAAGAAACAAAGCCGCCAGGTAAGTAACCTGCCAAATATTGAATAAAATAAAAATTAAAAACAAAATATTGCAACTAAAATCCATTTTATTACTCAGCATAAATAAATAACAAATATTATTACAGCGCAAGTTCACACACAAACAATATAAATAAAATGTACAACTTTTAAGTACATATAATATTAATGAAGACTCAGTGCAACCATGATCTAAGCTAAGATATAAAAAATTATTGTTTTACATTATAGTAGCTTATTAAGATATAAAAATGTATGGGATTAGATGATAGATCACATGTGCACTAACTCCTTAATAATTTACACATGTCAAAGCATACAGAAATAAGTAAAAAAAAAAACAAATCAGAATATTATCCTTCAGTAACTCAATAACAAAATGGTGATACAATGTAAAATTTTAGTTGACTAGTCTGAAGTTAGCAGTAACACTATGCAGTAGCGCTAAAGTAGTTAAAGTGTTTATAGTATGTTATATAATTAAAAAATAATTTTATAAATAATTGTGCAAACTTGTGTATTTTTTATATTATAATTACAACCATTATCTTTAAATGCTAAAAAAGCAACCATAGCTGTAAGTAATTTTATAATTAAATTAATAGAAAACAAAATGTATGGGTACAGACATAATATGGCAGAATTAAAATATGATGTACTACAAAAAAAAAATTAAAATTAATCTTGTTTCTGTAACATCGAAGTAGGTAGTTAAATTAAATGATAAAATTCAAATATCGCGTTGAAAGCGTGGAAGTGGATTGCAGTGCGAAGTAGGTGGTCAAAAGAGGACCAAAAGTAAACCTTG
>DWAL01000572.1:0-10424 GCA_018230405.1 Heliconius hortense
GAGCCGCTAGTATTTACTAAGACGTAAGAAAATTTGTGCCCTCGGGCGTCGTCTGTGTCGTCTGTGTGGTGCACTCTTGCGGGGGGGTCACGCCTCGGCACGGCGTGCAAATATTTGTTACGTGTAATGGGATGATCATTCTTTCATATTCTAATACATTTTGTTTACATCTTTGTTTGTCATGTTATATCATATTTTTATGAGGATGTCTTATTGTTTATTAAATCTTTTTTTAGTAGAAATTATTAAGTAAGGGTCCATGGCGGTTGTGTGTTCATGGAGGAGTGCAATACCGTCTGACTATAAATGCAATAGTTGTCGGTTTCATTCTCACCCGGGTGAATGAACTATTTTCTTTTTTTGGTAAGATGCTTTAATAATCAATTAATCACAACTCTTGTACGCCCTACGCTGTATTCCATATTAGACAGTGTAGGCAGAGTGAACTTAATGTTAAGACATTCCTTCCTCCAATTTTTAAGATGATGCGTGTTGAGTGGCGGAAGTG
Organism: Heliconius hortense; assembly: GCA_018230405.1. Lineage (NCBI taxonomy): Eukaryota > Metazoa > Arthropoda > Insecta > Lepidoptera > Nymphalidae > Heliconius > Heliconius hortense. The sequence continues at coordinate 509 of DWAL01000572.1, forward strand.
AACGCTGCGCTTTGTCTGTTGTTTACGATTATATGATGTCCTCAATAATATGTTACTATATTTTTATGAAACGTCGCGCTGTGCCCAAAATTTATTGTTTACTATGTTTTGACCTGAATGTGGCACTAAAGTTATATAACAAATAAAAGATCTAGAACAACAGAATCTTTCGAATTTTGCCAATAACCGTAAATTTCACCGGACCTAGACCGGCCGGTGGCTGCGCTGGTTGCCAACTTTCTGTGAATCTAGCTATTTTTAGCGTCACAGATAAAATGATGATTTATTTTAGCTGAAAAGATTAAGGGTGATCGGAAAACGTTATGGAAATATATAGTCCATGTTTGTTCAGTTGTTAGATACATTGAAACACATACTAGTAAATGCCTCGTGAGGTAGTTTTCCCAATTTACATGCATTTTAGATTATTTGATTTTAGATTACGCGACATAATGCCACACGTGGTCTTGCAAATTATAAGTGGAAACCAAACCTACAATCATCACAATTAATAGAGTAGGTACTAATCTCTTCTTATTTCAGAGAAGTAGGTACTTAGAAGTCCGTGCAAGAAGTATAAATCCAATGTAATTAATGTGGTAACTTTTAGTCATTTGCATTGCATTAAGTGAGGGTGGCCAAAAGTCTTAACTTGGGAGCTTGTCATTACCTCCACTACTCACTGACAAAATGTTGATAAATGGCGGTCGCTTTACTATGTTTTAATTTAAATCAGTGATATAACCATGTACACAGATGACTGACACTATCCAGGGATATTGAGTTTATCTTTAAATTGTTTTTTTTTTTATATTTTAGGATTCATTTATTGTTTGTAAAAATTCTGCTCTCGCTCCCAACTGTAACTAAAAAGTAAGCTAGGTTATATTTGACCTCGTGGTTACAGATAGATGCAACAAAGAAATAGTCCAAAATTATATAATATAAAGATCCCGCTATAATATAACTACGTTACAAATTACCTAAATCTCAGAATGGACCCATTAAGCAACCTCTTAATTTAACCCTTTGTTTAGCAAACGTCTGGTCTAAATACATCCAAATATTTCCTCTCTTTTACAAATCTACAAGTGGAGTGAGCGATGAGGGTGATTTTCGTTTTGGTTTTGCTTGAGGGGTGCCCCTCGTGCCTTGGGAGCATTGCCACGATGGATAATGTACATGGACATGTACTGTAAGGGTGATACTAACAAGTAATAGTGATTGTACTAATTTTCGATTGTTTGACAACTAAATACTGGAGATTTTTATATAAAATTTATCCGTTGGAGAAATTAAACCCAATGTCTATTAACTGATATTCTTTTTATCGTCGGGCTGTATTCCGAATATAGCCGAGTAGGTTGACGGAATTCCGTCCCCCACGCAATGCTTAATTTTCGAGACATTGAGTGTTGTGGCGATACTCAACGACGCGCTTTGTCTTGTTATCGCAGGAAGGAAAAAAATATGAATTACGCCGAGTGGGAATCGAATCCACAACAGTCGTGATTGCAATTAGACGCTGTGCCGCTACGAGAAGAAAGCCGCGTCATCGAAAGTGATTATACTCATTTGACTTGAAAATTAATAATATGTAAAACCTAAACGTAGCCGGATTTGAACCAGGAGCATTGAGCCAGAGCTCTATTATTTAATTATAAAAAAAAAACAATACAATACGTTTTAAAATTTTAGTGGGGGCAGATATTTGGTATGTTGACGAAGGTACTGGTTTTCATGTTAAGGGAAATACCCATTATTGACGTCTGGTTATGCAGTACAGTGGCAACGACTAACATAGCTTATGAAATAAAATTAGCTTTGCAACGGTGATCTCTTCATTTTATTTAAAACCAAATATAGATCTCTAGTCACCATTTTCTGTCTACAAGAAATAGATCTGTGTTGAGTACAGGAACTTAATTACATTGACGAAGAACACACTTATTTATGTAAGTAAATAGTTATCCAATCTATTTATATATTTAGAAACTCACACTAAGTATATTTATATATTTTCTTAATTAAAAGTCAGCAAATGCAAAAAGACAAAGCTATAGATGACGGTTTCATACAATGGCAGTGATGCTGCAACGTCTTTGCAACGTGTACCTACAGCCTGCAGGCACCTGCGGCGTCGCGCCTCCCCTACTGCAGCAGACTTTGTGTGAGCATCTGACTGACTCGCTCTGTTCTACTTTAATAACACTCGCTGTTTTTGTTTAAAGTTCCTTTAGATTTTAACAAAAATATATATGTACGTGTATTGCTTTGACGCCTTTAGTGTAGTTGGTATTTTTTGGGATAGTTTTTTGTGTTATTTATTTTGGTAATATACTGTTCAATGTTGTTTTTTTTTGTAGCTTCTCACTATAGACAGCATATAGCACGATAGGCAGAAGTAACCTAGTGTTAAGGCCCTCCGTTCCCCTCTTTCCGCCACATTTTTAAGACATTGCGTGTTGAATGGTGAAACTAAACCATTTACGTTACCATTGCGACGAAATGAAAATATTAAAAAAATAATTTACCTAAGTGGGAATCGAAGCTACAACTGTCGCGTCAACTGTCGTGGTACACCACGGTGTAGTGTCACACACGGTGACACTACACCACGACAGTTGAGAGCCTCTTTAATGTAATTGTTTAGTTGTTGTTTTAATGTGTAGTATAATATACATTGTATACTTATATTCTGGCTGAGGCCAGACTATAAACGCGACTGGTTGTGGGTTCGATCCCCACTTGAGGAAATGAAATATTTATTTAAATGTATATTTCCATTTCTTCGCTCTGGTCTCATAACGCAATACTTCCAGAATTCGACGGAAAGTTAGGAACAAGCGAGGAATACAGCGTGAAGTTTTTTTTTTTACCTTCTGATTAATAGAATGTGTGACAAAATTAGTTCTCGAAAGAGATCGAGCGTACGACATAATATTATATTTAAAACTTTGTTAGATTAGAATCAGAAGCAAAATATTGCATTTGATTCTATAACGACGTTTCATTCCACGCAATGAATTTCTGACCGTCTATTACATTGGTTGCATTCAACGGGGGATGAAACTTCCCTCGGGGGTGACTAGGGAGGATAGGGGGTGGGGGAGCGATTACGTCCCAACTGCAGCCGGAGAGTTTAATTGAGGGCCTCTCGACTGCTACTCACAACTTCGTAACCAGATCGCTATGAAATGTAAAATATAAATATACCATGCTAGTCGTGTGTATTTTAACGAGGCTGTAGCTCTCGTTGCAGGTCTGAGCTGTATTATGTCAGTTTACGTTAATATGATCCCATTCTATCCCAAATAATATAAATATAAAACAATGTTTCCCAGGTCTAGGTATAAGTAGGTATGTTATTGCGTTAGATTACGGCGTTAGACGTGTAAGAAATATAAAATTGGTGAACGAAGTGATTCATCTCTACATATGTTCTAGTCCCAAACAAGTTACATATAACAATAATTAAAAATGCTTACGTTTTAAAAATAAGTAAAAAATCACGCACGTTTAGTTCCGTACAATTAGAAAACGACAAAAAAGTCACGTTTGTATTGAGGAATCTTTAAAAATTGATTTTAGCTGCCTAAATATACATTACATTACATGGTTCATGAGATGCCAGGTGAAAGACAGACGGACAACGAAGTCTTAGTAAATGGGTATATATAGTAGTTTTACTTCTTGGGTAGCGAAATGAGTAAGTAACAAAAAAAGATATGACTGAGAATTAGAGAAGAAGGAAAGCATACAGATATTTCTATCACTTCTTCGAAATAGATTCTAACCCAGTACCCTTATATGTAGTTGGAAACGTTCCAGTGTCGCTACTATGTTAAGTATTTTCAATTGTTTTCCTGTCTCCGTTTACTTGGTAATGAGCACATTAATTACCTCGCAATACAAAATAAATCCGCATTCGAATAGAGCTTACAAGAATAAACCACAAAGCGTTATGTTTAAGCACAAAAGTATAAAAAAATGCAGTGTAGCAAAAAGTGGTGAAATGAGTTCAGATGTCATCTAGTGGGAGACTAAGGCTGGCTTATGGCTAGGGTGACCTGTTTTTCTATTACAAGTAACATTTTCGTGTATAGTGGGGTAGAGGCACTAGCGTACAATTGGAAATGAGGCAGGTTGTGGTTTCGATTCCCAGTTTAGGAAATTAAATATTTAATATTTTCGTATTCTTGCTCTGATAACGAGGCAAAGCGCAGCCTTGAGTTCCATAACTCAACACGCAATGCCTCTAGAATTCGGTGGAAAGTGCGAAACGGATGTGTTTTAATGGGAACGGAGTGTCATAACATTAGGTCTCCAGGTTTTCTCTGTCTTCTGAAGTTTACTGTAAAGTTAGTGATAGTTGTGAGTTTGAATAACTCTCGGATGAATGAGATACTACTAGACAAAAGATGAAGTGTCATCAGAAGCTGTTCTCCAAGTTGTAGTATTGAGTTCTTATATTCAACACACACTGTCAAGAATAGAACGAAAGTTTTGGAAAGGAGTGTCTTGACATTAGGTTCCCTTCATATACCCTGCTATATGCGATGGAAAAAGTGTAAAAATAAAAACAGACGACTGATACCTTAAAAAAAATTGATGCCGGATCTTTACATAGTTGTCATTGTGAGAAATGTCCAAAAACGAGCCACCACCGTGACGGTAAGCGTAACTTTCTCACATGGACACCTACAATCTGAAGAGGTTGCGGTGCGTTGAAGTTGAGTTGCCGGCCTTGAGAGTGAAAATGTCTGTACAGATAACGATTGAAAGTTGAAGCGGCATAATAAAAAATGTCCAGCTTTTCACCGACCCCTCTGCGAAATCAAAACGAAATAATAGCACAACATATCGAACAAGCCAATGTAACAGAAAGCCAAGACAATACTCGTTCAGTTTTACAGTGGAACTAAGAGTGTAACACATCATTTATATAGATACATAAACTAAAGTAGGTGCAACATACTAAAAAAGGATCGTCCGTGTCCAAGCAGCAAATATGGCCACTTTAGCTCATACAAAATGAATAAAACCTTACCAAAGAAATCTCGCGAACGCTATCCAGACCACAGCAATGATGCACTTGATAAGGTTACAGTGCAACAGTTATTAATTAACTTTATATTTTTCCGCATATGCATCTTTTGCGAGTGAGAAGAAGGAATCTAGTAATAAGTACAATCTTCTCCAGTACTATCTTCTCTCCAACCAATTAGAACATTTCAATATTAAGTATAGGAATAACATTTGTTTTCTTATCTGTACTCTTCCGGCATATAGCAGGAATAGAAGCGAATTTAGTATTAAGACACTCTATTTTCGAAACATATTATGTGTTAAGTGATAGAAATTAAGCGTGTCAGTGGCTGGGCTTTGCCCAAAAGAGCAGAAAAATCGAAATAGTTTAAATATAAACATTTTCCTGAGTAAAGATCGAATCCACAACCCAAATCTCGTTTGGTTTTATTATTTAGTACACACTCTGTTTATTTGCGTACATTGCTCAACATTAGGTATGTGACAGGAAAGTCAAAATTCAGAACATTAACAAGGCAAGGGGACAGAGGGATGACGGCCGACGAGGGTGGCAAATTGGATTTGGACATCGATTGTACTTATCACCCTGTCTGATGAGAACAAAAAACCCTCTACCTGCATCCACAGTTTAGGGTAAGCCATAGATATATTGTGGCAATATTATTTTAATAACGTTAATTTGAAATTTTATAAAATATAATTAATCTTCACGTTTTGTCCCCTATATGGCAGAGTGAATATGAATGCCAGGTTTCAAGTTAAGAAAAACCGTTCTCCGCTCTCCACTCGTATTCGAAATATTTCGTACTTTATTGTATGTATAATATATATCTATATACGTCTTGGTGGCAATGAAAATACGATTGTTACAGGTACAAATTTCGCACGAGACAACAAAATTTGTATTTTTTAGTTTCACATTGTATCTCGCATATAGCAGGGTAGGCAATTTGAGAACCTAATGACACTCCGTTCCCATTAAGATACTTTCGTTCCCGACTTTGGGGCCAGTCGGGAACAAACGTGCGGTGGTTTATGAATTCGATACCTACTCGAGGAAATGATTTTTTTAATATCTTTATATTAACGAGAGAAAGCATGGCCTTGAGTTCCGCCACTCTCAATATCTCCAGAATTAGGCAAAATTAGTTGTGTCAGTAAATTACCTTTTTAATTTTTTCTCTACTCTGGATATGTTTTTTCTTACATGTTTAGTATACAATCGCATGTCTTACTATGTTGATCCTCTGAGAAGGGAACTAGGACGCGAGATGAACAAAGTGCTAGCTAAGGGCGACTTGTTTTAGCTTCCGCCGCCTTCCGCTTTCAATTGTATGTGGGGCAGGGACAATTTCCGGTAGTAGGGACTTCTTATAAGGCGAATGAAAAGCTTTTATTAATTAACTACAAAAAATATATTGTATTTAAAAAAAAAGGTAAAATGATTTTTTTGAAAACATGTAAAAATTTTAACATATCTGGATTTGAACTTGTCAAAGACGCGAAATCAATCTCAAAAAAGTGAGTTTACAAGTGGAGTAAATAAAATAACAGGAGGAAGGAGGAGGCGGGGGTTAAAAATTATGGCAAATGCATTATTGTTATTATTGATCACGATTCGCGACACAACTAGTTCTTGTTAGACAACCTCATAGTTGATAAAAGATTAAATATTTTGAAACATGGGGTATGTTCGAAAATCCTATGCTTAAAACACAACGGGAAATGAACCAAAAACTAATAGTCATAGAGTATTTAACCACTAAATTGCAAGCTTGCATGTTCTTGAATACTTATAAATTTTAGTACTTTCTAAAATAAGACTGTATGGTTAGGTTATAGGGTGTATATTTAAGCGGGGGTGATGAAAGAAAGAAGAGGGTGAACGACCCTCCCTGGTTCAGTGTTACGCAACACTCAGGTCGACAGCTCCGAGCCGGCAGCTTAACTACTTAGCTTGTCATTATTTATTGAATGATCAATATCGATACTAATTGAGAGTATTTGCGAAATATTTAGCGATTTATTTATAGTGTTTTCTCTGTATTCTGTTTTTTTCTTCTGTATTTATATAAATTGGAGGTGGAGGGTTTTAACACTAGTGTCTCTCTCCTGAATATAGCGTGAAACAGAGAAATAAAGATATACATTTATGTTAATATGAATATATTTTTTTAATTATGTTTCTACCGGGTATGGTGTAAGAGATTTAAATATTTTTATATATTAAATATATACCAAATATCAAAAATGTGTAAGATGTTGATTTTTTATCCAAATTTTTGTTTTAGTGCATTGTCCTAATGTATACCTATAGATTACATTTCAAAATTGAATTAAATTTTAACTTCGTGGTTTTGCTTTTTACTTCAAAAATATAAACTCAAATAAATTGACACTGTAGCTGTATTTCATAAGGAGCGTGAGAAGGTTGTGGAAGTTAGAGCTTTGCCCTTGCGTGATACAACACCTTATTGTGAAACAAAGGATTTATATAAAATTTCTTTTATATATGTGTGTTATTGTTGAGCTGTTAATGTTTCTACCAATATTACATATTATTAAATTTAAAATATGTATGCTAGTGCAAACGTTGCTACTTGGAAAAGTATTTATATTGTTTAAGATAATTCAATAATACTCGTCTATAATTATTAGATTTTGCTTTATTCTGTATTCCTCATATAGCAGGATGGGCAAGGAAAACATGGTGTACAGACACTCCGATCCCCTCTTACCAGATGCTGAACACAACTTATTAGGTACTACAAGTGGTAATGGTGGTGGTACACGCGGTCTGTGCCGCTGCGTCTATTATAATGTGTGTAAAGATAAAAAAATTAAGACTCTTTGAAAGACAATACGATTTTTTTCGTTTCTTTTATATACAGTCGAAATAGGTGCAAAATCCTTTTATAGAATATAACAACGATTTTTTAACAAGTATTAAAAATGTAAATAATATTCAGCCGTGCTGAGTATCGAAGGCTCCAGAGCGCAGGGTTACGAGATAAAGGACAAGTCTACTTAAATACTCATTCCGATGTTTTATTATTTTACAGTTTTATTTTATTTATTCGGTAGACGTAGCTATATTAATTTCGTAAGCAATAGGTAGGTATCATTTAATTAACGAATCGCTTCTTGAAAGGATTCTTGTCCAGCTGTGCTTTTTCTTGCATTGCAGAGCAGGCAAAAGCTTGTGTTATGGCACTCCCTTCTTATGGCACCCACTTCCCCAACGACATTCGAGATATAGCGTGTTAAATGGCGGACCCCAAAGCCGCGCTTTGTCTACCAGAGCGGGAAATTTAATTAATTAACATATAATCATTCCTCACGGTGAGAAACGAATGCATAACGCTCGTGTTTATAATCAGACGCTGTCTGCAGCGGCCTCAACAGCTAGAAAGAACTGAAATTCGTCACAAAGACTCCATTATATAAAAAAAAGAAACCAGCCCCATAAATGTAAAAGCAGCCCCGCAGTGTAGCCGGTAACATAATTACTAAACCTAAAGTGCGTACAGCCGTAGAGCGCGCTGGTAGCCAGGTTGTTTCTCTGTTGTCAATTTATCCTCGTTTATACGTTGGGGTGAATAATGATTAAGCGTTCAGGCCGCAGTGGCACAGTAAATGCGACAGCCTGACTGTAAATGCGACAGTAGTGGGTTTGTTCACCACTCGGGGGGCTAAATAATTTTCTCACTCTGTTAACAAGACGAGGCATGCGTGCGCGTCATACACAACCCTTAGTTCTTTGAATTTAACCTTATTATATTTTTTTGACTAAAAGCTTTAAAAGAAAAAAATAACAATAAGAATGTCGATAAGTTCCGCCAACATACTCGCTAAAGCGTCTAGAATTTGACAGAAAGTGGGGAAATTTGACGGAAATGTCTTAATGTACTACTCTGCTATGTGAAGCTTAAAAAATATTAAGAATCTAAAAGTAACGTAGCAGTAGTAGCAGTAGAATTTAAGAAAAATCCAAATAAAATAGTTTAACATTTTGTTATCATAGTTTATATCTCAATTCATATTAGAAAAAAAATACATTTACGCAATACACAGCTTCGAAATGCATTATGAAAGGCCCGTGGGGTGGTAATGCAATATGTCTGCACCCCCTTGCCTCCCTTTTCCATTCACCCCAGCATCGGATACAGGAGATGAAATCCACCTGATGTTAGGGAGGTACATGGAAATTAATAGAACAACTCCCCCTTGTGTAGTGTTGTGTTGTGTATTGATGTATTTACTAAGCTAACATCAGTAGCTTTTGGAGGGTCACCTACTCTGTTTCAGTTGTCGTTGTGGATAGAACGATTGTCTTTTAATTATAGTAAGTTGTGATAGATAAGTAGTCAAAATAAATATTGATAAACTATTTACTCCTGGTTTGAATCTCATTTCGAGAGAAAACACATAATTAAAAATATGTTTGTATTGTTAGTTATGTAAAGTACAAGTTGGGTTTTGGCACTTTACACACAACGTTTCCAAAAGACAGACAGACAACAGTTTATAATCTGTTCTCCCTCGATATGTGTAAGGAAAAATAACCCACATTTCTTCAATTATTTCACCCTTAATCGTCTACAGTACAAATTGAAAGCTACTCTATATTTAATTACTTGTGTCGCGTCTTTAAATATTGAAATATTTATTATACAAATAAAGGATTTTTAAATAGTTAAATAAGTCTGTGTTATTTTATATATTAGTGAGAAAGCTGTCAATTATTAAGCTGCCTATTTTTGTGTACTGCATTAATATACCTGCGTACTTTAATATTTTTTATCTATAGTATAGGTAGAAAGGTCGTCCGTTACTTTTTTTTTTTTTTTTTTTATGGAAAAGGACA
>DWAL01000573.1:0-10422 GCA_018230405.1 Heliconius hortense
ATATATGGTAGTTGACCTGCTAGTCAGTTAAGTCTCTGAAAATTAAAGAAAAAAATATATTTTGATCTTAAAATATTTTGTCTATGGAGAGGTCAGCATTTTTTTACATTGAATTTGATAGTCTAAAAACCAAGCATTAAACGCATAACACAATTTAAAAACTAAGACTTGTTTATTCCATGTCATCCGCATCGATGTATCATGTATGGTTTTTATTATTTTCGTAAAATGGGTTGAATATCTAAATTAAATAGATAGTGATTGTGAAAACAAGAAGCATATTATTGACGGCGACAAATTAAAATGTGATCATGGCTGCTTTTATGTCAGTATTAGTAATAACATTTTGGCTGCGATGCACAATAGTGTATGGATATGAGTTCATGTCACAATATCCTAAAATTGAAAATGAAACATTCCATTTTACCCATCTTGTTATCGACAAAATCAGCGGACAAGTATACGCCGGCTCATTAAATACTCTTCATCAACTTAGTCCCGATTTGAAACCTCTACATGTCGTACGGACCGGACCTAAGCTTGATAATCCAATGTGTCATGCCAGTGGTTGCCCATCAGACGATATACAAACTGTGTGGACTGATAACGTGAATAAAGTTTTAGTGATCGAACAAGAATCTCGAATTGTGATAGCATGTGGATCAGTGGCACAGGGTTCGTGTATTAAATATAAATTAGGTGATTTATCGGCCGAACCTGAATTCATTCCCGAGAGTGTCGCTGCAAATGATGCTGACGCATCAACTTACGCCTTCATCGGTCCTGAACGGTATAACTCTTGGGATCGTTCTAATGTCCTTTATGTTGGTACAACTTTTACAAATAATGGGGAATATCGGCATGATGTTCCCGCAATATCCAGTCGTGATCTTATGACATTACAACTGGCCCAATTCACATTTTCAAAGCAAAGCTTAATTCAAATTGATGTTAAGTATAGAGACAATTTTCTTGTGCAATATGTATATGGATTTAATGCTAGTGATTATGCATATTTTCTAATAATACAAAAACATTCTCATCTAGCTGGAAATGAGGAACTTGGATATGTTTCTCGTTTAGCTCGAACATGTGTTAATGATGACAATTATAATAGTTACACAGAAGTTACATTAGAATGCAATGTTCATGAAGAATCAAACACTGGAAAGAGTGAAATTGTCAATTATAATTTAATACAAGATGCAAAAATTTCTAAAGCTGGTGTTAATTTAGCTACACAGCTTGGTATTGAGACTGGTGATTATATTCTTGTAGCTTCTTTTAGCCCTTCTAAAGGAATAACTAATGAACCTACAACTAAGTCAGCTATTTGTGTATTTTCTTTACAAGAAATAGAAATTAAGTTTAATGAAAATGTTCACATGTGTTTCAACGGTAGTACTAAAGCACGTAACATGGGTTATATATCAGGAATGATATCAGATGGTAAATGTCCTAGTGTAGGTTCCACTGGAAATATACTTAATTTTTGTGAAGTAGGACTTAAAATCAGTGGACTTTATCCTATAAAGGCAAACTCTGTTATATATTGGAATGATACTTTAATCACATCCGTAGCTATGTCTGTAACAGGTTTACATACTGTAGCTTTCTTAGGTACTAGTGAGGGGTCATTTAAAAAAGTGTTGATTGATGCAGAAAAATCTTTAGAATATTCTACAGAAGTTCTCCTCCCTGGACAGAAAATACTTCCAGATACAACGGTATCCCCTTATGGAAAATCTTTATATATTTTAGCAAAAAATAGTATTGTCCAAGTTCCTACTGAAAATTGTGCAGAACATGGCAACTGTTCATCATGTTTAGAGTCTAATGATCCACACTGTGGCTGGTGCTCATTGGAGAAGAGATGTACAGTTCAAAATATGTGCCAAAAAGGTACTCAAAGTGCACCAAGATGGTTATCTCAATATACTGGTCAACAATGTATAGATTTTGAGCAAATTTTGCCAGATCGTATATCCATGTCTGAAATCACAACTGTTCAACTGATAATTAGAACTTTACCAGAACTACCATTTGGTGCAAAATATAAATGTGTTTTTGGTAACACACCTCCTATTGATGCTGCAGTTACATCAAGTGGTCTTGCATGCCCCACACCTGATATTAAACATAGACCAAAAATACCCCAAAATCAAGATCATATCTTTGTTCCATTATCGGTCCACTCTTCTGAAACGAATAAAGATTTTGTTTCACGTAATTTTGCTTTTTATGACTGTTCAAAACATATCACTTGTCATTCTTGTATAATGAGTGAATGGGCTTGCAATTGGTGTATTTATGATAATAAATGTACTCATGATGTGTCAGTATGTCAAAGAACTGTCATTAGTGGTGAGAAAAATCCAACTAAATTACTAAATCATGGAATTGGACACTGTCCTAGGATAAGACAATACAATGAACCTATTTTATTACCAAACAATGTTCCAAAAGAACTGGAGCTTGAAGTTGAAAATTTGCCACACTTACAACCTGACCATACTGGATTTCAATGTATAGTCAGTATTGAATTAGCAAATATGATTCTACCAGCAAGAGTAGAATCTAATCATTTCATAGTATGTGATAAAACTATGTATTCCTATGAAGAGAATGTAGGGGAATATAACATAAGCGTTAAAGTTTTTTGGAATCACAAGCATTATATTGATACTATATCTATCACTTTATATAAATGTGAAATTCTTGGATCTCACAGAAACCATGCTGATTGTTCTCTCTGTATTACTCGCAATACTGTTTATCAATGTACATGGTGTGGTAATTCATGCTCTTACAGTGAATCTTGTCTAGAAAACCCTGTTACAGAGTGCCCTAAACCAAGAATTGATATGATAAAACCTTTAAGTGGACCTATAGAAGGGGGTACATTTGTGACAATTGAAGGAAGTAATTTAGGTCTAAGAGTAGAAGAAGTAACTGGCAAAATTCGAATAGGTGATGTGCTTTGTGACATTGTAGACTTTGAAGTATCTGTAAGTATAACATGTAAAACAGGTCCATCTAATGGTTCAGTCGTAGCTCCTGTGATTGTAGAAAATGATGCAGGATACACAGAGTCTTCTGTATTATTCAGTTACAAGAATATAAAGTTACAAGGTGTATACCCAGCTCTAGGACCTGTATCAGGAGGTACTCAATTAGCTATTGGAGGACAACATTTAAACATAGGATCTACCATTTCCGCATATTTAGATGAACTGGTATGTTTTGTAAACAAAACACAAACATCTAATAGCAGACTTATATGCATTACTCCCAAAGCCAATGCACCTAAGATTATACATACTTTGACAGTGTCCATTGATAATGCAAATCGTACACTTTATGGTGACTTATTTAATTACACAGCAGATCCCACTATTATGGAAATCAAACCATTAAAAAGTTTTGTTTCTGGTGGAAGAATGATAACAGTCCATGGTACTTATTTACATACAATACAAAAACCACTTATGAAACTTTATTATGCCAATGAAGAAGTACCTGTGAATGCAACAGCTTGTACTGTTCTCAATTCTAATCAAATGGAATGTCCTAGCCCTGCCGTTAATAAGAAATATTACGATATCATTCAAGCAACAAAATCTCAAACAAGTACACCACAAATAGCAATGAAAGTAGGTTTTGTAATGGATAATGTAGAATCGATGCATGATTTAGAAAAATATTTTAATCCACCAAGAACTCATATGTTGTTTGTTGAGGATCCACATGTGTATCAATTTCCAAATCGAATTAAGTCATATAAAGGAGACCCTTTAGTTATAGAAGGGGAGAATCTTATAAGAGCGAGTGATGAGTCAGATGTAGTAGTAACAATTGGTGCTCAACCATGCAATGTTACTAGCTTGACTATGCAACAGTTGCTATGTACACCACCTGAAATTCAGCCTCCTAACACAGATGAAAATGGTTTTCAGATAATGGATATTAGTTTGCCTTTAGTTGTGGTTAAAATCGGCAAAAATTTAAGATTTCCCATTGGGTATTTGCATTATGAACTTCTTAGAAATTATAATTTTCCTCCTGAAGCCATAGCTGGTATAGCTGCAGGAACGTTTTTCTTAGTTCTTATATTTATGATTGTTTTAGTGATGTACAGAAGACGTAGTACTAAAGCAGAAAGAGAATATAAAAGAATACAGATTCAGATGGATACTTTAGAAAGTAACGTTAGATTGGAGTGTAAATTAGCTTTTGCAGAACTTCAAACGGATATGTCAGATCTAGCAGCAGATCTGGAACACTCTGGAATACCTACATTAGATCATGTAAATTACGTTATGAAAGTATTTTTCCCAGGTGTATCAGATCATCCTATCCTTAATGTTCAACGTCAGTTTATTAATACTCCACGGACTAATTACGATGCTGCTATGATTCAGTTTGAACAGCTTTTAAATAACAAATGTTTTCTTCTGTCGTTTATAGATACATTGGAAGCTCAGAAAACATTTAACATCAGAGACAAAGTAAACGTAGCGTCTTTATTGATGGTAATCCTTATGGGCAAAATGGAGTATGCCACTGATATACTCAAATCACTACTGTTACGTCTTATTGATAAATCTGTGTGTACAAAACACCCTCAACTTATGTTAAGAAGGACAGAAAGTGTAGTAGAAAAAATGCTTACAAATTGGATGGCATTATGCATGTATTACTACCTAAAAGATTATGCAGGATCATCGCTTTTTTTATTATTTAAAGCTATTAAACATCAAATAGAAAAAGGTGTTGTGGATTCTATAACCCATGAAGCTAGGTACTCGTTATCTGAAGAAAAGCTGCTAAAGGAGCAAATAGATTACCAAATTGTTACATTACACATAGTACAAGATGATTTTGATGAAAAAGTCCAATGTAAAGTCTTAGATTGTGATAGTATATCACAAGTAAAAGCTAAAATATTAGACGCTTTATTTAAAAATACACCTTTTAGTATGCGACCTTCCGTCCACGAAGTTGATTTAGAATGGCGACATGGAAGGGGTGGCCATGTTACTCTCCAGGATGAAGATCTGACTACGAAAACGTTAAATGGTTGGCGAAAATTAAATACACTTGCACATTATGGAGTTAAGGAATCCGCTGTTATGTCTTTAATATCACGACAAAACGACAGCTTTAACACACCCTATAAAATACCCTGCAAAAACTGTACCGGTATTTATTGTTCCAATTCCCATATAAGAGTATACAAAAGTGATATTAGTGAACAAAATGTCCATTATTATCATTTAGTTAAGCCTATTGAGTACCAACACATTGTAAATAAATCTTCTGAACATAGTCACAAAGCGATTCCAGAAATATTTCTTACCCGATTACTCTCCACCAAAGGAACAGTACACAAGTTTGTTGATGACTTCTTTAGTACAATTTTGACTGTAAATGAAGTTTTGCCTCCAGCTGTTAAATGGTTATTCGATCTTTTTGACGATGCTGCAAGAGCACATGGCATAATGAACCCTGAGGTTGTACATGCTTGGAAATCCAACAGCTTACCATTAAGATTTTGGGTGAATCTTATTAAAAATCCAGATTTTATATTTGATATCAATAAAACAGCAACAGTAGATTCCTCATTATCTGTGATTGCTCAAACATTTATGGATGCTTGTTCCTTAAACGAACATCGACTTTGTAAAGACTCACCATCCAACAAATTACTTTTCGCAAAAGATTTACCAACCTACAGAGAAATGGTTATACAATTTTATCAAGCCGTATCTCATTTACCTCAAGTATCCGACCAAGAGCTAAGTACCTCTATGCAACAGCTTTCAGTTGAACAGCTTAATGAGTTTGACACTTTGTCCGCTTTGAAAGAATTGTACATTTATGTGAGTAAATATAGAGAACAAATTATTTTAGGGCTAGAAAGCAAAATGCACTTAGCTCATAAACTAGATAATGTAGCATGCACATTGGAGGGAGACTCTGCAGCTGTATGCTGACTATATGATAATCTAAAATACGATTTAATTGCATTTACATAATTTATTTATACAATACAAAATTTGTACAAAGAGCTTTAATTTATTCTGATTAAAATACTCAGAAAACCAATCTTGTAAAAAGACTGTAAGATATGACCGTTTTGAAACTAGCTTTATTTTTTTTCAATTGATATTATAGTAATTATTTAAGATATTTTTATTTATTAGCACATTTACAACTAAAATGATCTTTTTAAAGGTTTTGCCATTTTTATATGTTGTGTCTGTAATAATATAAAAATTACTTTCTCCCAGTGGCCATATTTTGTTATAAAATATACCAACTTATATGACATTTAAAAGTATAATTTAATAGGTTAAAATATGTGAAGTATTATGGCTCTCTAAAGATATATGTTAAGTCTTATTATTTTTAAATATACTAAGTACTGGCACTGATATTAAATCAATTGTAAATTTATTCATGTATGCTGCTAAAATACTTAATATTGATGTGTACTATTCTAAGATGTATTTGTAAAGAGAAATAGTCTAAGAAAAATGTTGTGATATTTGTATTTGGAATATTTATAACATTTGCCTATGTAACAAATTCAAGTTGTAAGCTAGTAAATCTGCAGTTTTTCTAAATTGATCTCGTTTATTATTGATTGAAATAAGACTCAAATATTTTTACAAAGGAAAATATTTCTATCAATTGCTGCCTATAATTCATAGTATTAAGTATAAATTTTAATAAAAATGTCCAAGGAGTTATTTTACATGTAAATTCTAAATATAATAGTACTAGTAATGATCTCTTTTTGTTGCTCAAAGTTTTATAAAATAAACAAAATAAATATATGTATAAATAAGTAAAAATCACATTCAATTATAATATCTCTGAGGGATGTCATTATAATATTCCATTTACAAAGTAATTTAAGATTAGTTTTATCTTGTTAGTGTTTAAGGCAGCGTAAATTCACCCGTCTCTTAAAAGTTTTATATAATTGACTTAGAAATATACTTATTTATCAAATTTTTTGTAATGATTAATTTAATTATGAATGGGAAAAATCAAAACAACCTGTGTATTATTTCTATCACATTTATTAAGTGTAAACCTACACAATTACAAAAAAATATTAATATATTTTTTAATTACTTCCAGTAATTTGTCATTCATAACATTTGATTTTAAATTGCACAGTTTACTGATAATATATAATTATCAATTTAACACTGAAATATATGTTCAATATAATTTTTTTTACTTAATTTTAACATCATTTGAACTACTCATGCACTTATGAAAAAATTACTTGATTTGGAGATTCTAAAGTTTAAATTTTATAATTTACTTTCAACAAACATACTTTTTAAAGGAGAATTGAAATATATAGGAAACTAAAAACATAATTTATTTTATAATACATGTGCGGCTAATTTGGTAATGCATATAATTTTTTAAATTAATTAGTGCTTTAAAATAAAAAACATCTTTTTCATTGACAATATATATTCTCTTAACATTTATTGTTCAAATACATAAATATATTTTAAATTGTGCTTAATACCATGTTTGTACTATGATTGCAAGATACAAGCGATATATTCCTTGCATTTTTTATTTAGGCCTTAATTATGTAAACATAGTTAAATTATAACTTTTTTTTGTAAAATTTCTAAAATAAAACATTCAGTGAGATGGCAACATTCTCATGTCATGTTTTTAAATGATTATTAGACAACTTTTATATAGTACACAAGGCAAAAGAATAAAATACGATTTTATAATATATGTAAAGGCAATATTATTATATTGTACATTTTAGTATTCATATAAAATAAAATTTTTGCATATATTTACATTTAAGTAGGCCGCCTTTAGAAACAAAATATCTTACAGATCAAAACATAAAATGTCATCTCATCTCACGTCCAATAACCATCACGCGTAAACTTAAATACATATCCATCTGAACACACATCAAAGCAGTTACCAATAAATGCATAAATTAATGTAATACTATCGTTAACTTGCAATATAAGTGTCTAAAAGTTTCAACACGAATTAAAACTGGAACGTAATTATCGCTTCTATTGGGTAAACTTAATTTGAACATTTATATCAATCACAAGCATTGTAAAACATCATCACAATCGATTTTAACATGAAATTAATTTAAATAAAAACTCATTTTATTATCATATGAACCATAAGTTATATATATTAAAGCCTTTAATTTATTTACGTATAGATGTGGCCAGCCACGTCTTCATACGGGTTGTATATTTTGTTATTTTTACCATATAATATGCTTGTCCATAATGTTGCAAAGTGAGACTCAATATATCTGATTATATTTAAAAATCTATAAGCTACATTTCGGCGATAATTAAAGTTGGTAATAATAAAATATAAATAAATTAAAGTCTACATTTTAGGAAACGTATAAGAATTTGAACGTAGTGAGCGAACAAACAGGCGGCTTTTGCGCACCGTCCAAGCGGACAACAAAGTCAATAAAGCTACTTCAAAATTCTTACACGTTATTATAATTTATGTTGTTATCACATCTGTAGGGGAGAGAAAATTAATTCAAGAAATATTTATTAAATATTTTTAACATTTTTAAAATGTTATTCCATTTCTAACTGAAAATATAAAAACTTGCTTAATTTTTTTGTTAGTTATAATTTTAAAGGAGTGCTTCTGTATAATCAAAATTATATAAACATTGCAGTTAAGAATATACGACACAAAGCCTTTTAATGAAATATTTCAAAATAGGAACAAGAAGTTAGTAGCATAGTAAATAAACTGTGTAACCTTATGGCTATATATCTTTCATCGTATCCTCCATCTTTACCGTGTAATATCAAATAAATAACAATATAGGACTCTTCCAATCAAAGATTTGAATATATTTAAAACAGTTGCTCTTCACCATTCATCAAACATTTATACTGAAATTTAATTTTTCCTAGCATTACTATTTTCGACAAATACATAACAATAAATAAATGCTTACATGCTGTCTGCTCTTTATCGGATCGATAACAAATTAGTTTTGTTATAACCTGGAGCATGGAATGAATTAACGAATTTATATATTAAGTTCCAATTCAAACAAATGTTATCTTATTTTATACTTTTACAGTAGGCTTGTCCAGAGGATCTCTATATATAATAGTTGATGATTTAATGAGATCTGGTTCATCGTCGGAGAGTGTGTCTGCGTCAACAAGAGCTGGTTTCGGGTCGCCTTTATGGTGTGCCATGAGGAGGCCCCCCACGACTGCGGCGAGGGCCCTGTCCAGCCACGTCACCGGGTTCGCGTACACAAGCCCTCCTTCATAGAACCCGAGATGTCCTCCGTGTGATAGTTCTAGAAACATGGCTTTATCGTGGCAACCTGCAAATTATAAATATTTTTTTATATCAATATGATCCACCACATTAATATTACTAATGTGAAATAGTTTTTTTTTGTTGTTCTATATGATTTTAAGAAAACATTAGGAAGTAAGCCAACAAATTATTTCTTTTAGGAATAACACAGTTTTATATTAATAATAATAATAATAATTACTTTAGTCATTTTTTTTTTTGAAACCAAAAGAAGACAAAGCGAATTGATGGCATTTTTGAGTGCACTATTTACAGAATCAATAATACATAATACATTTTATGTATTCGTATATTACACTATTATATTACTTAATTCTTTTGGTATTTTAAATTTATTTTAATATTAAGATATGATATCGACAAACGTATATTATATACGTCTACAATTTTTTTTATTATGCACAAAGTCATTGAACTCTTTCCGTAAATTGTAGGTGTTGCATGCTTGCTGTAGACTGGTTTGATTATATCGGAAATTATTTAAAACACGCAAACACATAATGTAGTTTCAGATATATATGTATATGTAAATAAACTTCGCTAGAATTACTATATATTAGTAAATTTTATTCAAAACGTAGTACTAGGTATATAAAGTATATTATAATATAAAGACTTTTAGCCATGAACGAAGTGCGAGGAAGGACGAGGAGTTCAAGGCGAGGAATTGAATTTCTTATTAGACACATGTGTTTTCACAATCAAATTTAAATATTCATAATGTATCTGCAAATTAACATATCAGTGGTACGTCTATACAATAGATTATGGCAATTAAAAAAAAATACACAAAATTGCATACATTCTGTTTTAGACAGTATTTATATTTAGAACATCTACCTAAGATTCTATGTAAATAATCTTAATAAATATCTCGCCACGTTTTTGTGTCACTTTATACACCATAAAAATTCAGAATCGATCATGAAAATTCTGTCAAAAGTCAACTGTATACAGTATCGCGAACTGAGTGGCGGAACTCAACGCCACGCTTTGCCTCGACACCAGAGCGAAGAAATGGAAATA
>DWAL01000574.1:0-10419 GCA_018230405.1 Heliconius hortense
TGTGTAGGATCGGTTGAGTCTCTTTATATAAGAATAATTTTATAAGTAATTCTAAACTGTTATCAATTTTGCAGATACTCTGTGTGTTGATAGAACATATTTAATATAAATTATTTTTAAATCAACTGTTCAAAATATAAAATATTTTTAAACAGTTGCTAGAAAATATTTTTAACATAATGTCTTTAATATTTACATTTTGAATGCATTAAAAAAATATATATTCCAAGCTTTATAATTGTTTTGTATAATATGTATATTTTTTATATGATGAATTTGTTTAAAGTTACTTTCACTAAGTACTTATAAAATAATCAATATAAGAATATTTATACAAAATTTTCCTTATCGTAAAAATATGAAGACAATCTTATTTTTTTATTTACATGCATCTGTGAAACCAAATCAGTTGATTACGTCAGTCATTTTTGTTATTGTTAATTTTATAAATCTCATATCATCAATTCACTGCGAATTTTGTGATGACATCGAATTGCTTTAAATTGCATGAAATATAGTATGACATCATTTTAAAACGTTAGTCAAATAAGGGCTTAATAAGAGTTAAACTTCTTAAATATTATAGAACTTTTTTCTTTATAGTAGAAGCCAACAAAATATATCGAAAGACCATAAGTGTCCCACATTGAATGCTGCTGTAAATATTGCTTAAAATATATTTTATAGATTTAACTTTGGATCAAAAACCAATATGTATGTATGCTTAAGTAAAATATCAGCGATTTAAATATTTTTTTTGAAATTGCATTAG
Organism: Heliconius hortense; assembly: GCA_018230405.1. Classification (NCBI taxonomy): domain Eukaryota; kingdom Metazoa; phylum Arthropoda; class Insecta; order Lepidoptera; family Nymphalidae; genus Heliconius; species Heliconius hortense. The sequence goes on from DWAL01000574.1 coordinate 773, forward strand.
AATCCATTGCTTTGTGGCACAAATACAGTTTTTAATAATTGATAGAGTTATTCAAGAGGAAAGTTATATTATATATATAACACATGCAGATAATTTAAATGCAGTTTCATATATTGTTTTACTTTAAAACTCCAATTCGCTGCTACAAACCTTACAAGAGGATAGTCAGAGTAACCCAACGTTACTAAACTCCAGTCTTCACTTTCTGCAGATTTTTAGACACTTTGCGGCGGAACTCAACGCCGCGCTTTGTTGGCTTATTACCAACAAGCTAGGAAATGAAAATAATTATTTCACCCGATTGGAAATCGACCGCTCAACTGTCGCATTTACAGTCAGACGCTGTGCCACGAACAACCATAGTTACCTATACCAATAGTTTCTCATATAACATCTTTTTCCCAGGAAATATCAGATCAAGAGTTAGAAGTAGAAGAGGTGGAAGGTACGGGCATGGTTGGAGGAACATACCGCTTGTTGGCCACCGGTGCATCAACACTCACGTCTTATATGAACGAGGAGTCGGGCGACGATATTAGTGATGTTGAGGTATAATTTTTAAATGTTATTAGAAAATTGTAAGCTTAAGCTATTAAGAATGGGTGTAAAAATACTAAAAGAATACGTAGAATGAATATATATATTTTAATTTTTATTTCTAAAGATTTATTTCCACTTATATTAACAAAATTATTTATAAAATTTCTTCTTTACAGGTATTGGATCAGTCGTACGAAGAGATCGATATAGATGTAACGAAACCCGTCAAATTCGATTTGTCCCTCGCAGAAAATTACAGAAGTAAGTATCATATTAGTTATAATATTTTAGTATTAACTACTAAGTAAAGGGGCCCTTTTTTATGTAATTTGTATCGCTGAAATTGGTTCTTGTCATTAAAGTACTTTTAGGATTTTCTTACTTTTAATTTTGTTTATCAATCTTCAACAGTATTTTCTGTTTTGGCCCCAATGAGATTAAAATAATAATTGAGTCCTCATCTTATTATACAATAAAATATATAAAATCGTTTGCTTATACTTATATCTAATCCTTTGTTTCAGTCCATCCAGCAAAAAGAGCGAAAACCAGTTTCATATATCAACCAGTGACCACACAAACACACACAAGCCGGCGGAAAACTCCACTCGTCAACCGAATAGCACTAGTTTAATATAAAATACGTTTTTAATCACTTAAAATAAAATTGATTTAATTTAAATCGTATTTTATTTTATGTGATTCAACATCAATTGTATGGGCTAATAATTAATTAATAAATGTATCTTTTCTTTTTAACTTTGTTGCTAACTTCAAATTTGTTTGTGAAAAACAATAAATGTACTAACTCTGTATCGGTTATTAATGTTACAGATGATTTCTCATAACAAGTCTCTCATGACAGGATTTTTTTTTATTTTGCCTGCACTAGCGTTTAGTACGAAGTAGCAGACGAAATTATACTAAACTAACGGATGATCCGAAGTTATTTTATATCCGATATAGAATTCGTTTTAAATCCGTATCCAGATCAGAGATGTTACATCCTTAACATTCCCGACTTATAGTTTATATTGTATTAATAATATGCTAACGAAATGCCTTTTATTGTTAAATATTTTATAACAGTAGTATATTTTTTGAATTATACACTAAGGCATTTAGTTAATATATTCTTATAAAACATCAAAGTTGATACGGCGGCGTCGAGTTCCGCCACTCGACACACAACTATTTCGTATTATTGAAATGGGTTGTTAACTCATTTAATTTCTAAATTTGTAACTGAAGTTAGCATCTTAGTTAAGTATGTATGTCCACCTTGTTTAAGTGTATCAATTCTAAAAGAAATTACAAGAAACTTTTGTGATTTGATAATGTTGGAAAATATGTCGTTTTAATTTTTAATGTGTCAATTACTTGAACTGAATCATGTCTAATTATAATTTTTTGTTCATTGCTAACAAAAAAAATAATTATGAAGTAGTCTTTTTTAATATACATAATTTCAATTGCTATGGCCAAAAATTACTATAGTTTGTTAGGCAGCACACTTACATAAGGCGGACTGTACTTTAATTATATAAAAAAAATAAAGGTAGTGTTAGACAATGCGTGATAAGTACCAGATAAGTGTATTTACGACGAAACACTCGTTACATATCGTACACTGTACATTTTACTATTAAGCACCGCACAGTATAATTATTATTATTATTTTTTTCTTTCGTGTTTTATAGTTTAAATGGTTGAGACCATTTTCAGTACAAAACGTGTATTTTGCTGCTCTACTCATATGTTTTTTTATAAAAAATTATGAATACAGTAGCAAGAGCCATAGCGGGTATATTAACTAAAGTTCCCACCGCTTGTACATATTTATTTTATTGTGTGCATTTTTATTTTATATGTTGACGCTGGCAGCTTTCTCTCATTATGTATACACAAATTGATTCTGAGCCTATCATAAGCCAAGTTAAAAACCATTTTTAGGTTTTGGAAGAAAGAGCTAATTCAGTGGCAAACACTGTTTTTTTTTTTAAACAAAAATAAAAATGATATATAATATATATGTATTTCAATTTATTATAAATAGATCTCAATCAAATTATATGCATAGTTAAAATATTTAGTGGTTCACAAATTGGAATGAAAGGCTTAGATTTAATTTGAACTTTTGTATGTATTTAGTAAGTACTTTAGTTCTTGTAAGATAATTATAATTTTAGAAGTGGTGCGTTTTTCGGTTCATTAGTTATGTGGCAGAGACAGACGGGAAAGCTATTTAGTTAATAATTATAAAATTACCCTTTTATATACTTCAATATGCAAATTTCTCAATAATTTTATAATGTAAATCTATTAGGTATTCTAGTATATAATCGTTTTGTTTTCGTAATTGAAAATACTTAAAAAGGAAACGAATTTTCTGAATATATTGATAAGTAGAAACATTTTTTTTTCGAATTGTAATTTGTAATATTATGTGAACCTACTGTTTTTGTTTTTAAGGATTTTTTTTGTGCTTTGATAATTAAGTTTAATTGTGAACTTTACCTTGCAATTAGAATGATTGGGTAATTTAATAAACGTCAACTTCTAAATAGGACATTTGGTAAAGTTAGTTGAATTGGTTGTGACTTAGTTCTGTCCAAAGTAAGATACCTGAGGAGACGGATTTAATTTGTGTTATATTTTTTTATTAACTTGGAATTATAAGCAATATGCATGAGGTTTAAACATGTAAAATATTTAAAGTGTTCATAGATCAAAAATCAATGTCTAAATATCAATGAAATGCTTAAAATGAGTGCAGTCCTAAAATATAGATTAGATTTAACTGTGATATAATTATTGTTCACAATAATTTGTTAATTCGAATTTGTAGTAAAAAAATATGTAGGCATTCTTTTTTGTTGTTAAAATAAAATAAAAAAACTAAAAAGTAGTTCCTTCCATGTCATAGCAATAAAGAATGTCTATATATTTCTTTAAATATGCACTTCAAAAACTTAGGTTTATAAAAAATATTGATTTAAATAAATCAACTTTAAAGTAGAAATCTTTTTGTAAGGAAATTAAAAAAAATTGTGTCCATGTTATTGCTAAATGTAATGGAAATCAGTTTCACTTTTTTCATCTTAACTCAGAAACTGTTTTGAAATTCTCAAAATAATAAATTACTGTGAAACATTCTTAAGTGTGGAATGAATGGAATGTTGAAGTTGACTGTCAGTAGAATAAAAGGATTAAATAGTTTGAAGAAATTGAAAAAAAAGCAGTACTATTTAAGTGCACGACTTAGTCTTATACACATTTAAGGTACTTTATAATAGTTTTCGATTTAGTGTGCAATTCTGTAAATAATTTTTTTACTTTAGTTATCTAATTAGAAGACCTTGCTTATAATTTACTAACGCTTTAATATCAAGTTAAGTACTAAGATACATATAAGTAGTAATAGTTTTCTTAATATTTATAAGATAATGAAGTAACTTAACGCCCATAATGTTCACAATAGCCAAATAGTCTTAATCGCTTTGTACCATAAAACAAAAAATGTATTTTTCCACTGCCAGTATTTCAACATCCATATTTAATGAGTAAGTTTAGAAAATAAGGGTAGAGGATAGTTTAGTTTTGTAGAATTAGACAAACAAGCTAAGTTGAATGATTTTTAATAATTTTTTGGTAATAAAAATGAAATGAATATATGTTGTGTTTATTTTTAACCAATTGATAACGCTGAAATTTAATTAAATTATCCCAAATACAACGGTACAGTACAATTTTTTTTAATGAAGATTTTTATTATAGTCGCAAATGAATTTTAATATCTCAAAAAATACATCATATTACCGAACAAAATTGAAATACATTATATTTTAAAAACATAAAGAAAGGACTTCTCGTGTAGCTAAATTATTCATTACCGTGGCCATTGTAAGGCGAGCACGAGCATATAAAAAACCTACTTATTAATAAGGAGTTAATCTTGTCCCAAGTACAATGGATAGGAAAAGCACACACAAGCAAAATGATAGATCTTAACGCCGCGTTTTGTCTTTAAATATCTATTTTCCTCGTCGTTGTTATTTTGAAACAAATACCCGATTAAAAGTGTATTATTATTTTTTTATCTGTAATGCTCTTATGTTAATTGTTAACTGTCAGTTGTTAGTTTGTCACATGTCAAGGAAACCATTGTCCATATCGGATATTTTATAAAATAGTTGCGTTTTTTGATATTTTAAGTTTATAGTTGCTTCAATTACTCGAAATAAATAATTGTTTAAATAAACAAATAATTAAAGATTTTTTTTGCAATAAATTGCAAGTAAAAAACTATTACTGTAATACAAATTGCTTAAGCAAAGAAACAAACATTTGGTCGAATTATTTTTAAATAGTTTTCATTCTGTTTGTTGTTTTGGTGCTGTTCATATTGAAAGATAGAAGAACAGAACCAAATACTTATAATAAAAGTCACTAAGTAATTACACATGGTTTTTTTAAATACAACAGAGTATAATATTTGTTTACAATGACAACACGAGAAATAGTCACATTGCAATTTGGACATTATTCCAATTATATAGGAGCACACTTCTGGAATATACAAGAACTAAGTTTTGATTACACCGGAACTGGTAAAACTGAATGCAACCACGATGTTTTATATCGAGAAGGCCAGACGGCCAACGGGGAGGTTACTTACACTCCTCGCTTACTACTAGCTGATTTAAAAGGATCTCTTAAGACTCTTCCAGAAAGTGGAGGCTTGGAAGAGTCAAATTTAGGAGAAGAAAACCTACCTTGGAATGTTGTTGAGAAAATTATTGAACCTGAATCAAAGAGAAATATTTTTTTAAGAGATATTGATTCTGAAGGTGCAGAAATTGAAAATAAAGAATATAATCTAGATCAAGAGGTCAACACATGGACAGACTACCTGTATCCCAGATTTCATCCTCGGACTGTTAATGTGATCAGAGAATATCAACGTGGCAATGAAAATGTATGTTCAATATATCCAATTGCTTATATAAATTTTTAATAGGTAACATCTTGCTTTTCGAATTTTAACAACTGCATTTTGTTTTTCAGGAAGGATTTGATATTAACATGTCTGGGCGCTCAATTTGGAAGTCGGATTTTGGAGAATCTTTTGCTGATAAGATTAGAAAATATGTGGAAGAATGTGATAGTATGCAAGGATTTCAAATTAACTTTGACTGCATTGATGGATTTGCAGGATTAGCCTTAGGTTGTATTGAGCATCTCTCTGATGAATATACAAAAAGTATATTAGCATACCCTATTATACCATCATATTTTCCTGACAACAATCCTTCAACAGAAGAAGAAAGGGAAAAGTCTACCTTAAGAGATTCCATAAGATTAATTAATATTGCACTTTCAATTGAAGAATTGTCTCAGAATGTTAATCTATATGTACCTCTATGCACTGGTGAAAACGGGTGGAGAAAGCCTGGCAACCCTAGATTATTTGATTATATAACTTATAAACCAGATTTGTATTACCATTCTTCTGCTTTACTAGCATCTGCTATTGATACATTGGGACAGAAATATAGACATAAGAGTAATACTTACACAATGTCTGACATTTGTGCTGATATGACTGGATATGGGAGGAAGATGGCTGCCGCTTCACTAGGAATGCCTTTTGCAATAAATGAGTCTGAATATCTTATTGAATATTTAAATAATTCAACAAAACCATTATATAAGTCTATAACACCAAATTGCAAGATAGCTACAGATAAACTATTCCAACTAATTACTGTAAGAGGTATACAAGAATCTTATTTGAAAGCTCCATTAAAAGAAGCAAAAGAACAGATGAATCTTCCGGCTTATAGATGTAGCAATGTTAAAGAAATGTTTGAATTATATTTTCAAGCAAATAACTTTCTTTCTGCGACAAATGTCACTGTTTGTGAAAAACCACTGGAATTAAAAACTCCATTTCCACGATTCTTCTCTGACAGCCTGAATAAATATGGGTTTGTAAGGAATGAGAATGAACCAGAAAAAGTAGAGAGCTGTTCTGTAATGGCTGGCTTACATAATGGCAATTTCATGGCAGATATGATTGAAAGGCTCCATAGGGATGTAAGCAGAATTAAATTTGCTAAATTGCACAAATTTCAACAAGAAGGATTGGAATATGCAGATTTCAAAGAAAGTTTAGATAGGTTGGCAGAGTTTAAGGACAACTATGAAGATGATTTCGAACTTTGAAGACTGTTAATCTTAGGTATACAATTAATTATGTTTGCATTTATTATAATTAACTATTAACAAATAAAACAAATTCTTACATCCAATTTCTTCATGATTTGATAATAAATAGTAGAATTTTAAGAAATGTCATAAATGTGTAATATTTCTAATAATAGTAATATTTTTTTTTAAATCATGTTCATGTCCACGTGATATAACCATGATAATCGAATTGCGTCACTTTAGCCACTCACACACTTACAAAAGTTTCTGTAATACTTATTTAGAAAACATAAAAATTTTAATGTTCAAGTATTTTTCTTTCCTAAGTGTGGAATAACACTTTAAAAAAATGTTAAAAAAAAGCTTCTGTAATATTTTAAAACATTGCACTATATTTATTAAGCAATAGATTCTATAAAATCTTACTCCATAAAATTTCCAAAACAAAACCAACACATCCTCTAAACATAAAAGCATGTTTTTAGTGTTTTAAGACCTCTCAAACAAGGAAAATAAAAAACAAATTATAAAATTCATATAATTTTATTTCAGATGATTTAGATAAAATAAATCATATCTCATTCACACAATCGCAATTGTACACATTTACATCTAATATTACGGTTTGGCGATCACGACGACCGCTCCAGCGCTCTTTCCTTCATCCGCGTTATAAATGCTGCACCTTTGTTCTTTCTAAAGTTCTCGTATGGGTCATTTAAATTTACTCCTACACCTGTGGACGGAAAAACATTTAAAATTAGTGAAAAGTTCAGACAAAAAAGAAAGTTATATTAAGTCAAAAATTACAAACAATAATTAACAGTACAATGTATACACATACTTAAAAAAATAAGACAAATCACAGCGTTATGTTTCATCTCTAAATATATAATGTATTTTTAATTATCTCAAATCCTAAACAAGTTGAGGTGCATCAAGTGCACTCACACAATTTTCTAATACTCTTTTTTTTTTTTACGGAAAAGACAAGGTAAACGAGCATTTGGGTCACCTGATGGTAAGTGACTACCGCCGCCCACGACCCCGTGCAGCACCAGAGGAGCTACAGGTGCGTTGCCAGCCGACAAGGTGGAGATAGACGCGCTTTTTGAAGGTACCCAGTTCGTGTCAACCTGGACTCTACGTAAGGCCAAAGTGGCGAGCCTTTCACAGATCATTGGGTCCCCAATGATTCGAACGGCTCTAAGTTGTATGCGATCAAATAGTTCAAGCTGATACTGGGATGCACCAACCCAGAGATGAGAACAGTACTGGAAGTGAGGCCGAACCTAGGTACCTACACAAGATCAATCAGTGTTTAGACGCAAAGTACCGTCTCGCTCTGCTGATGACCCCCAGTTTCTTAGAGGCCAACTTGGCCTTGCTTTATAGGTGATCGCGATACGATCGTGGCAGTCATTCGAAAAGCCCAATGTACTGATACTAGGCGCGACTATAAGGGGAGTGTTTTGAAAGACTGGCGATACTAAAAATGGGTTTTTTTAGTGATTAACGCGCAAACTTGTGTTGTGTTTCAGCAGGTTGAATTGAAGTAAATTTCACCCCCTGAGGAGACATTCCCGAGGGATACCTCAACAGAAGGCACTGGTCGACGTTATCCCTAAAAGACTTGCGCGGCCGGAGTAAACAGCGTCCACTGTGCTATCATCTGCCTAGCAATGAATGCTAGATTTCTGTCCTATTGTGAGGTGATATAACATAGTAAAAAAAAAACAAACCTTTATACTGATCGTGTCTATCCCGCACAGTGCCTCCACTGATAGGTTCCGCGATGCCCTGTCCCGCCGCCCCCAGGCCTCCTTGACTCCACCCCATCTTCTGCAGCAACTGGTGTCCTTTGTTCGTAGAGTCTATACCGCCTGATGTGCTCGCAAAGGAATTGGCACTACTGTAACATTAATAAGTTATAAATGTAACATGCATTAATTTTTTCTTTTGATAGTTTATTTTGATGTGAAATATTTTGTTTCATTTTAACAAATTACAATAAAACCGAAAAAATATAAAAGTTTTATATATAATTTAATGAAATATTTATCAATAAAAAACCATATTGTAATATTGTAAAGTATTTGCATAGTTAGTAACATTTAAAAAATGTTGCTAAGTCTTAAATATATGTTTTATATGATGATTTCATCATAGTAATCAAAATACAGTTTAAAAGAGTATCGTGTTTAGTTGCCAACAATTTAGCCAACTATGTTATTAACACATGTTACGGGCATCCGTAACCGTAACCGAATCCGATATAAAAGATTCGGATAATTTCCGGAAATGGGCGGAGCCCAAGGAGCCTATTATGGATGAGCCTGCTTAGCCAAGTTAACACTAGCCATACAGCGTGGTTCACTAACGTATCTATTCTCTTGTATATAGTTTGTTTAATAATATTTTTTTTAATTCTAAGAAAATGTGTAAAAAAGGTAGGCCAGTTCCAAAGATTATCTGTTACCAAGTGGGCAGATTTCTCACGAAATCGACCTTTCCGTGACAATACTGCAAAACTGCTTTTTGTTAAGTATAATATATTTACCTTTGCTTAGTTTTAGTTGAGTAAATTATATTATTTTCTGTTTATATTATGCACATTAAGATGAAGAAGTTTTCATTTGTTTATGTTCACTCAAAACCGGTGCAGTAAGCATTCCAATTTTATTTAGTATTCTACAATATGAAAAGACCTGAGAATACTGACGGATGTGTTTAAAATAATAACTTTATTTACATCTGAAAGCTGCAAAGCTTGTTTACACATTGTCCTGTATATAGCAGGGCAGGCATAAGTAACTTAGTATTAAGACACCACCCCATTCCCGACTTTCCATCCAATATTCTAGACACAAAGATGAGGCCAGTCGCAGTGCAGG
>DWAL01000575.1:0-10418 GCA_018230405.1 Heliconius hortense
GAAAGTGGGGAACGGAGTGTCTTAACACTAGGTTCCCTCTGCCTACCCTGATGTGCGCGGGATACTACTAGTATCCCCTTTCAGTCTTAATCACTGTAACTGGTAGAAGATACAGGAGCTATAAGTACTTAAACTATCTGCAAAAAGGCAACATATCAACTTAAGGGTTCGAGACCAAGAATCTAAATTATTAAAAAACTTAAGTTAACTTAAACTTTCATTACTCTTGATTTACCAAGGGTCTCGTTCAAGAAGACCAGAGATCGATGATGCAAGCAGAATATCAAGTTGAATAATTGTTAGTAAGTACGGAATGTGACATGGCAGTATTTGCAATCAGTTCAGCCGAGTTTCACTCAGAGTATTCACGCCGCCGCTGTTACTTTTACAACGCGCGGCCGCACATGACAACGCTCTGTTTGTTTCCTTGGGTCTCATTGTCATTTGATACTTAGTTTTATGGAAATCTTTGACATTTCCAGTTATATATAGCACATTTTCCGCAAGCTTTAATATGATTTTTTTTATAAATAAATATAAGCACACGCGCGTTTCGCATAATATATTGAAAACTTGTAGAACTCCTACAATGTATAATTCTTAGTTAATTATCTTCTATTATTTATTAATATTATATCTTTCCTGAAAAAAAAGAAGCAGTCGTGTCGCAGTAACACAGCGTGTGACTGTTAACGGGTGTGGGCTCCATTGCCACTCGGGGGTCATGAATTATTTAATATTTTCATTTCCTTGCCCTGGTTTCAAGACAAAGTACTGTGGAAAGTGACTAACGAAGGGTCTTAACAATAGGTCATCTACCTACTTTGCGATATGCGGGATACAGTGTGGAATTTTAAAAAAAAGTATAGTAATAAGGTAAAATATCTAATTTGCAGTATAAAAATAACTATTTAGGAAATAGTTCGCTAGGTATTCGTTGAAATACTTATAATATAATTGTAAAAGTTAGCAAAAAGGGCATTCATTTTTATGACTTCTCGTATTTTTCACTGTTAATGTAATGTAATACTGTAATAAATTAACACTGGCAACTAATTTTAGCGTAGAAATTAGAGATATACTTAAATGGATTTTCTACGCTGTCTGTGATTTAAAAATTATCATAACTAAATTATTTAATCACATAAAAATTTAAAGATGTTATAGAATGTGAGGTTATAGAAAAAACTATACTTACTTATAACTATACTATATAAATTCTGTGTAATCTACGTATGTATATCTAAATACAATACGGTCGACAAGTAGTGGTCGCCTTAAAGTACGGCTTTCTAAATTTTTGTGTATTTAATCGAGAAGAAAATAATCAGAAATATTAAGCAAAAAATCATTTGTAGTAGGTATTAGTCTTGTATTCGAATCAAATAATTCTAGTTTGTTGAAGCCCAAATAGCCGCAAATGTGGTATCACGAGCGTTGCGGATAAGTAATATTTTTTGTAGAGATCACGATCACGATTCACAAACAATATCTTATAAATTAAAAATAATAAAAATAAATATGACATTTTAAAATAAAATATATTGTACGTCACTTCATATTTAACGTTATTAAAAGATAACATTTTCTAAATCATATAAAACCTAAAAATACATTTTTTAAAAACCACAGAGCCACAAAAATTAGAAAAATTAATGACAAATATACGACCAAAGTCTAGATCTATTTTAGCAAAACAAAATTGACTATTATGGTAAAAGAGAACACTGACAATTTAACTTCAGATTTGGATGCGATTTATCATTTAGATAACACGACTCGATACCGTTGCAGCTATCATTCGCCGGCGCAGCGCAGTGGGACCGAGTGCCCGGACCGAGGTCCACGGCCACACCGTTACTTTAACACCAAATCTGTCTACAATACGCTCCGTGTACGTACTGTGATTCGGATAAGAAGTTTAAAGTCACGATCCGGTTCGTAGAGCTGTCTGCGTAATCTCCAGCCTGACTTCGAAGCTTCCTTGTATGGCATGGATGCATATTTTAGGTTTATCGCATTTTGTGGCCTAGCACTTATCCTGAACTCAATTTTATGGAGATATTGTTGGGCTTTGAAAAAATATTGATAAATATATGCAGTGTTTAAAGAAAGTATCGAGCCGTTGTTTATGGCTTGATAAATTAATGAAACCGCTTGCCTAAGAGAATTTAAAATATTTTATTCGATATTTTTTTACTTGGATAAGCAGAGAAAACCTAGACATTCCCTTCCCCACTTCTACTGATTTATTGAAACATTGCATTTTGAGTGATGAAATTCAACGTGGCCGGCGTCTCTTCGTCTTCATGTTCTTCAACCAGAGGGAGGAAATAAAAGTAATTCATTCGTCCGAGTGAGAATCGAATCCACAACCGTAGTGTCACAACGGTCTCATCAGTTGAATTTGTTTTTTTATTATCAACTCCACAATCTCGTTATTTCATACAGATTTTATAAAAACTTATTTCTCTTTGGCTCATTTGAACTTGCAACCTTAAACAATAAAAAGACGTTTTCTTGAAACAAGTAAGCTGTTACCGAGCGCAGGTAACTCACTTGCAAAGGCTGTGTCTCTTGGGGATGAGAATTAATACGTTCGTTGCCCCTGTGCGACCGATCGTAGCCCTGTTACTACTTTACTATTTTTGTACTCACAAGACATGTGCATGATGAGATAGTATGTTGTTTTTACCCATACAATACACTTTAATTGAAACATGAATAATTATTATAAATTATAATCATAATAAAAGTAAATAAAAAATATTATTGTGATATTGGTAATAAACATTTTTTTTTTATTTTCTTGTTGCTCTGACTTAGAAAACATGTACATATATTATTAAAAAAATAATTGCTTAAAAATATGTCAATCCAACATAAATATCGTCGTCGTAGCGCAGTAGGACAATGTTTGACCGTGAACGAATTGGGGCAACTTAATTGTCTATATTTTTACATATAAATCATAATCTATTTGTTATCTTTGTATGTACATAGTTACTATATAATACGAACCAACATAAAGAATCTTATTTTATATTTAAGAATAAAACAAAGAGAATCAAATTGGCAAAGTTCGGGTGCCTAGAGGTGCAACACGACCAGTAAACCGGTTTATCTGAGAAATTCTTTGTTTGATTATTGCGAAACCGGGTGGATGCGACCTACGACGTATACCCTGTCACATAACTGACAAGACGTTTGTTATTTTCAGAGATAAAAGGAGGAGCGCGGATGAGTCTGCAGCGACCAACGGGCAGCTGAGGGCCGGCCCGGCCTGATGGCGAGCGTCGCGGTGTACGCACTGCTCGTTACGGCCGTCACGGCCACCCTTGCGGAGGCTGGTGCGGCGCGCTTCGGCGACCGTCTGGCCCCGCGAGTGCCCGCGCCGTACGCGCCTCGCAGTGCACCCGCGTCGCGACACTACGTTGAAAATGAAGAATATGATGCTTATGAACAAGACTATGAGGAAGATGAAATACCAATTGAGACCAAGCCACCACCTCGAAGACCTACACGTACAGAAGCTCATCGATTAGAAATGAGCACGGAATATTTTATTATTCCCGAAAGACCTTCGGCGGCACCGTCCACCTCTTCAACATACCGAGTATTTACTGTATCGACATTAAAGCCATTAAATGTGACGCCCGTTCATATAATACCATCCCCAAAGTTCAATATACTTAGAACAGAATCCTGGGCAGTGCCAATTTTAGCGTTATCTAGCGCAAGCATGATCATCATAGCGGGTTTTGAAGCATTCATAGTGTGGGGAGCAAGTAAGAAAGCCCCGAGTCAGCGACATCTCCTTCTTGGTCAAAGTTTACTTTTTGGACTTTTTACCTGCGCGGCAACAGCAGCATTATTTACGGCTGCGCCTACCGCTTTTACGTGTGGTGCTGTGCGCTTTGGTACTGGAGTGGCCTACGTGGTGGTGTTTGCGTCACTACTTGTGAAATGTGTATTCTTATTAAGTTTAAATGGTGGTGTATATTTACCTGCTGCATATCAGGGACTATTATTATTTTTTGCTGTAATGATTCAAGTGGCTATTGGTGCACAATGGTTAGGCGGTTCACCTCCAAAAGTAGCAGTGGGAGCTACGCGCTGTGACTCGCCGTTATCAGACTTATTATTATCACTATGCTATGCAGCATTTTTAATTGCAGTAGTTTGCATCATAGCTTTAAGATCACGTGGCATACGCGATAATTACCGTGAAGCAACCCACATTGCAGGCGCCGGTGGTGCGACTGCTGTCGTGTGGATTTGTTGGGTGGCAGCAGCGCTGGGAGCGCCAGAGCAGCACCGCGAAGCATGTGTAGCTGCTGGATTAATCGGCACATTTGCTGTAGTATTTGCATTGATGTTTGCGCCAAAAGGCAGACGACTTGCCGCATTAGGGCGCGAAGGCCGATGGGATGCAGACCGAGAGGAAGGATTAAGTTCTCTTGGAGCAGGAGCTTCGGGATATTCTCCTTCTTTCTTTCACTTTAAACCAGTCAAATATGGTATGGTTTCGGCAGCAGCTCCGGCACCAGCGCCACCGCCTATACTCGATCGCAAGGAGCTTCCTACTCAGCCAGCCGGTTAGTTAAGTATCTAAACTGCGCTATTAAGTAAGAAGTAGCGCTTTAGCACCTGGATTTGACTGCAGTTCACCACGTTATTTTGCAGATCCGTATGGAGCTATGTTTGCCGGTTCGCACCTGCACGAACGTTCTTTGTGTCCTCCGTCGCACTACCCCATGCACCCACTAACGCATTACCACTACAATTATCCGCCTTATCACTATCTTCTACCACCAGGTAATTTAGCACTGCTTCAGCATACATAGTATTGTACGATATTATAGCTTTAGACAAATTACAATTTTCTTTATTCTTACTTTAACTTTTAACTAAATGTAAATTTTATTGTAAATGTTGACATATTTTACCGATCATGTAATTCGTTTCTAGTCAATCCTGGCGGAAGAACTGACAATAAATATTGTTTCAGGCGTGATGATGCGTCCGGAGGAGGGCAACGTGTACACGAGCGTCGAGCCCACCTTCAGCAGCAACCCTAACGTCTACTTCCAACGCACAGAGCCGTTGCACGTCGGCATGATGTACTGAGCCTCTGACAAACCAGCGTTCCAGCGCGAACAGTGAGATTTGACAGTGCAACTGCTAGTCACTATTTGGTAAACCGAACCCGTTTTAAGTTACGATCTACTTTATTATGAGATTTTTGTAAATAAAATTAAGTAAATTATATGATAGAAATAAAATTACGTGAAATTTGCACTAATAAATGAATAGTAGGACTAGCAACAAACTATGCTTTGTAGAGGTTATTAATTTTGAAAAAAACTAAGAATAGCAACAATAAAAATTAAATCAATTCACAAGGATATTAAGATTTGTATGGTTAAAAATATTAAATGTGTAAATATTACATATGCCATTCTAAAAGTTAGTTGTTTCTTTAACTCAGACTTCCAACAATTATATTATAAAATGTTGTTCTTTCACAAATAGACTTATTTAATTATTAATATTATTAACTATTATTGTTCTTGAGAAATGTGAAATCAAGATTAACATGTGATTACATTTATAAAAAACCCACCCTTGTTTTGAGACTATCTAGTATCAAATATTTATAAAAATAAGTTAGATAATGTAAGTTCTTAATAACAAGACAATGTTGTAAATAAAACTAAAGACTTTGTATGTGTATTTATTTCTTAATGACTATAGTTATAAATTCCTTCTAAAACAAAACTGAATCAACTTTAGCACTTTACTTAATAATTTAAATTCTGAGTACAAACACACTGCAGTACAAAATTGTGTTCATATTATCATCACAAACACAAAATCAGTCTTTTCACTTAGTACCGGTTGACAGCAGAGCCAGAAGACCAGATGCTACTGAAAGAGATACTATGTAATTACTGGTAAAAAAATATTAAGGAATTCAGTGTCATAAAACTTAACTAGATTTAAGGAACAAAAACATATCTCTCTAGCATCACACTTTGTCCCACATATAACAGCATAGTAATGCAGTGTTAAAACACATCACTCAAATTTCGCAGCCAAATTTGTTGGAAGAAAGTTGAGACATGTATGTATAGAGGAACTCGAATGTCATGATTTGTCTACCAGAGCAAGAACATGAAATTAATTAATTTCTTGAGTGGGGCTGAACACACCACCAATATATGGCAACAGACATATGCTGTCTTCCTGTATTTTCACACAACTTTCATGAATCTTCATGGAATTATTCTCATATGCCTTATTAACATATGCATGGTTGTGAATTTAAACTTTCCTTCTTTGTAGTAAAGTAATAGTAACAATGTTTCTCTAACTTTGAAACAGTTTATACAGTTAAATCAAAAATTGTTTATAATTATAAAATACCTTCATTAAGTATATTACTAGATGATAAATAAAAATAATTAAAAAGGATACACAGTAGGAGTGAAGGAGCGCAGCAAGTAGAAGCTACTGAGAATCACAATTGTCAAAAACAATGCATTGTTGTAGAAGATTGAGAAAGTAGTTGCTTCATAGTCAGCTACTTCATTCTTCTTCCATAAAATCCTAAAAAACAAAAGCATTCAACCATTACATATAGCAGTGAAGAAGTCCTACATTAACTATAACACAATTTATATATACAAATAGTAATAAACATCAAATTTACCTTTCATCTTTTTCTTTTCTGCTCATTTTCTTCTCATCAGCTAATTTCCGTGCCATTTCTCGAGCTACAGCATCTTCCCGGCGAACCGCAACACGGTGCTTCAGTTGAAATTTCGTGTTTCGGTATGCCAAAGCAAGTAACCATGTACTAGCTGTAGTTACCAGTGCAAACCAAGCCAATGAAGTACTAACTTCTAAAGCATGTACTCTCCAGAATAGCCCTGTAAATGACACATAATATCATCGTCATTAACTTTCCATAAAAAAATCTTTATTTTTATATAAAGTAAAATAAAAGTATTTGTAAAATAAAAGTGCTACACAAAAAACAAAGAACAATCGTTACAATACTTACATATGGGAATAGCTGAAACTATAAAAGCATTTCCATAGAATAGCGCTGATGACTTCGTTGAAACATTCCTGCTGAAATCTTGTAAAAGCAATTCCTCCTCTTTTGTAAATGCTTTATTTGCTTTCCCTGACATCTTTGCTGTTTATTAAAAAATGTAGTAACTGTTAGTTGTGTTAAAAATTGTGCGTATACACCAGGAGAAAGTAAACAGTTCGACTAAACTACGAGTCTTATGAAACGTGTACGATTCCAGCTGACAAGGCAAGGGAAATCGAATAGCCGATGACGTTTAACTTACAAATCACTTGACGTTTCAACTGTTCTCAACAACGTGTCAAAAGGAGTTCTTTCACATGAAACATAGACTAAATAAAATAAATAAATAAAATTTTGCGATAATTTCAGTTTACTTATTTTTGAAAAAGCTAATTCAGTCAATTATTTTTAGGACCTAGAAATTTAACGTAATGTACTTACAAATATTAAATGTCTATCAGTTGTACCGTGATAAATCTTATCACTTTATTTATATAGATACCTAAATAAAGTGATATTAGTGATATTTATTTATTACCTGCGTACGGCTGATGGATGATTTGTGGCAGAGAGTAAGAGACAAATATATATGTTACAATAATATGTATTCTGTGGTAAAAAAACTTCACCAATAACTCATAAATCGGTTACATATTTAAATTTAAATGTTTAAAACTCTTATTTGTTTAGCTTTTGATTATGTTAATTAAAACTCTGAATAACGTTGATAAATAGTGGCAATTGCGGTATATAAATATCAGGAAATGGCTCATTTTGAATTTGCTATTCCTTTACAAAAGGATGAACTCTTAGAATCTCATGCTGGCCAGTATCACGTAGAAGATGTTGTTCAACCAAGATTATTGCTGTCTAAATTTCAAGGTAGTGCTAGTTCTTAGTTAATATATAAATATCAACTTATTTTATTGGTCTTATATAACTTTAAACATTTATTTATTAGACGCCGCTCGAGCATACAATTCTGATGGAGTTGAATATATACTGGAACATTTTGACACATATTTTTCAATAATTGTTCATGGGACAAAACTAGAATGGAATATTATAAACAAAGGTTTGAAGCATTTAATTAATTATCAACATCATCAGCGTTTAGTTACTATAGAAAACATTAAAATTTATGTGATATATTCTTTTTGTGCATTAATTTTTAGGCTTTGATCATTTAGTAAGAACTGTAAAAAATCTTTGTGGGCATTTAGAAGCATTACTTCAGTCACAAATAGAAGTGGATATTCGTGCAAAAAATTTAAACATTGTTAAAATGACATTGTATTTATTTACACAAATAATGAAAATAAAAGATGCCAAACTAGCTGCAGATGTAAGTACAAATACGGTCTTAACTTATTTAATAATTTTATTTTATATTTAGTTAATAAGGTTACTTATTTTGTTTATATTTGTAGAATTCCACTAAATTGACATTAGGAAAGAAGGGTAAAAAGGTAACTGATGAGGATGAATTCTGTGGTTGGACTGAAGCAGACAAACAAGCTGCACTTGTGTGTTTGCATTTATTACTACAACATCCGTTATCACATTTATGGGATCCACCTTTAGCGGAAGATAATTTTGTGTCGTAAGTTGCCTTTTAGAATTAAATAGTGTTTTTCGTGCAAAGACAAAAATACAAATATTTAAAAAAAAACATACTGGAATATATGCATATAAACATAGAATACAAAGGCAGTCTTAATGTTTGAACACACTCTTACAGACAGCCATGCTATGGAATGCTAACTATTTTAATTTTTTTTAAATTTTAGGATGGTGGCAGAGCCTTGCTATAAAGCTTTAGAAGAACAAATAATAAAAACTAAAATAGTGAGAGAAATTGTCTTTCAAACATTAGGTGTACTTATAAAGAAGTATAATCATGGGACTTCATGTGTCATAAAATTGGTTCAGGTGAGAAAGGTTTTTTTGTTTATCACTATATTAATTTAAATGAGTGTATCACATTTATTTATCAATTTACCTTTTCAGACACTTAAAATGGTGGAACACTCAATATCTCCTATATGTGCTGGAGTTGTCCAACTAACTAGAGATTTTGATCTTGCAACATTTGGACCACAAATGGTATTTAAAAAAATAGGCACTATTTTATAAACAATTTGCAGACGCTGTCATGTTTCAAAATATTTTTAATAAATCCATGCATGTGTAATTGTGAGATATTTAAAATAAATAAATAATGTTTAAGCATGATGCTGTAGAGTACAATAGTTAAGAACATCTGTTTTTTTTATAAAAATGTAAAAGTTCTATATATTTTTAAAAAGAGACTGCAATTCATTAAATTTATTATTTAAATGAGAAAATACATTATCTAAATATTTTTTTAGGTACGTGAAATAGCTGAGGCGCTAGCTACATCAGAGGAAGAAAATGGAGGTGGTGCTGAGCAGGGTGCAGCTAAAAACTGTGGGACCTTTTTACTTGAACTTACCAAAGAATTACCTAAAGAAATGGTCAATGCCATTGCAACTATACAGCCTTATTTGGAAAGTGATGAGGTACTTTTATGTTTAGAATGTAATATTTTTTTTGCTTTATGCTTTTCTATACCACAAATAGCAGCTTACCAAAATAAACCCACCCACATTCTTCCTAGTTTTCAAATTCTACCTGTTGATTTGTCTTGTTATCAGAATGACGGAATTAATATAAATAATTAGGAATTGCACCCGCAACCCTGAGAACTGTCAGGCATATATATATATTCTTTACTGTGCATATAAAAAAATTGTAAAATACAATTGAAAAGGTATGTTTAGATGTTGTGCTGCTGCTCCACTACTGCTTAATACTGATGCAGTAATTTGTACCATAAATATAGAAAGGAAAGCCCATGATAGCCATACTGGCCAGTGTTTAAGGAGGTCTGGCACAGGTTGGAACAATCCTAAGTGTCTGGCATGGATAATATCATTTTTAACCCTTTGCACTCATAAATATGTTTTGTTGTGATTGTTGTGTGACACTGTATTTGTGTGATTATTGTTATACCTACGTATCTGTCTAATCCGATTTTTTTTATGTGACATTTTTTTTTTTTTTTAATTAAATATCATGCAATCAGTCTTTCTGACCATGAGTAGATGTGTTTGGAGTTGGTTATCAGTGTAGAGATGATCCCCAGCAGGAACATCTTCTATATTTATATTGACTTGGTACTCAGTCAGTGTTGCTGTACCATGTTCAACTCTGAACCCAAATTGATGGTCTGGAGTTACACTGTTTTCGTTCATAGCGCATATAAGTCTTCTCAGTAGTATCTTCTCAA